>JAPYZJ010001469.1:0-27314 GCA_030522765.1 Ophioninae sp. B BG-2022a | reverse complement strand
ATTTTGCCTCGCGGTAGATAGCAGTAGCTCGCGCTAATTTTGTTTTACCGACGCGAACCGAGGCTGCGTCGAAGTTCTTTCGCGGGTGCGGCTCCCTCTCAAGTCGGTGAAATTTAAATTTTTGTATATTCTCGAAGTTTGTATGCGCAAGAAGAAATAGGCTTTTGCTGCAAAACTCTAATTAATAATGTACATTAATTCATCGTAATCTCTCGACCATATTCAATAAATGCGTCGATAACTCGAGGAGTTATCGCTTTGCGTAAAAAAATGTTTCGACCGCACAAATTTTCCTTCGATATCTAACCCCTCTTTTTCCGGATTTCGTAAAAATCCTATGCAACTTTTACAACACGCACTAATGAATAATGATGTATTTCTTCTTCAAAGTCTATCCGTAAATGGAAAGAATTTGACATCTATGTTTTCCTCTGTCAACGCGTCGGGTAATACCAAAGGATGATGAAAGCTGTAATTGTTGCTTGGATATGTTGTGACACAGACGATACGATGAGGCGAAATATACGGGGAACATATTTTTTTTTTCGTCAGCGCTTATTCAAATCGATAACTCTATTCCACATACATATACTCGGTATATTTCGTACCGCGCTTGATAAACATTCGTTATACTAACTTTTCCTTCAATTTTTATCATTAATAATCGTTCTTTATCTCCGTTCTTCATCACTAAATTTTTTTCATCCCGGAGACGTTTATCTTTTTTTTTCCTACACTCGTCACGTAAGCGAGCAATATATTGTTGCACGTCGTCCATGGATCGATCGTAGCGTTTATACGTAGGTACATGATAAAATGCGTGGCGAGATGATACTCTTTTTTTTTTTACTTGCGTATGAATAAATGATGGTTTTCCTTTGCACAGGTGAGATTCAATCAAGTCACTGAGACTCATACTCACAAATTATACTTCAGTGACTTTTCGTCTTACTTACGATTTCTGTGTCTTTTGCGGATTTGACGTTATGTATATATTTCTGTTCTGACTGTGTGTGTGTTTGGATGTGTAAATATATATATTTATATTTATATATATATATATATGTATATATAAATACACAGGGTGTATCCTGACTACAAGTCTTTCGTCGATGAACATTTAGGGCATCGCTTTGCAATCGATAACCTTTTTTTTTTAAAATATGTAGAAAAATTGCCTGAGGTATTCACGAGCATAGAGCAATACTGGGTGAAGTACGGCACGGAAGTTTCAGGAGTACTCCGGACTGAACACCGATCCGAATCCACTTCCGGGCAGGCGAATTTTTTTCGATGGACAATTAAAAAAACGGTTCAGCAATGTTCGTTAAATAATTGAAAGACTTATCTCAAAGTTTGGTACCCCATCGGATAGGCCTATAACTGCTAACAGAGAATAACAGTCGAACAGACTCGTCCGGGTTGGGTTTGAAGCGTTCGGATAGTCGTTTTCAAAAATTCTATTTAATTTCATAAATAGACATTAATTAAAAATATTAGAGAAACAATACTCGTTTTTCGTTATACATTGAAAAAATGTGAAAAAAATTCACTTGCTTGAACGTGGATTCGAACCAACGCTCGATTCGGCACAATGCCAAGACTGCTCTGTCATTGTTTCTTCAGCTTCGAAAGTTACCCGTGAATATTTCGGTCAATTTTTGTAGGACGACATATTTGCAAAAAATTTTTTGCTCGGGAAGGAAAACTCTATATGCTCAGAAACGGAAGACTGGTATTTAAGATAGACCCTGTATAAACGTTTCCTCTCAATATCGTTATCGTTAATTTATCGTTTGTCGTTAATTTGGGTACCTATCACTGGTGCTAACTTCTTAAACATTTCATTGATTGCTTAAAACTATGGTCTTACGCGGTTGTAAATTCCTCACTCGCACGTACCTTGGCGTCAAAAAAAATTCTCATATTGCGTCGTATGCTTTTTTGTTTCCAACCAAGTATACATTTTTACAATAAAATTGGAATTAGAAACGATGATTTTTGAAAAATATTAGGTTGAGCGAGAAGTGCGCTTTGTTTCGTCACTGCGGAATACTCGCGGTGCTCCAATTCCATGCAAAACAAGTATTTGTCACGCGGCACAATAGATGAGTGAGAAATAGTCGTCTTTCGAGAATTTCATCGCAGCACCGTAACGCAACTCGTGAAGATTCGTGTCAACAAATTGGATGCCATCAAAGTGGCAGTCGACACATTGATCGATATCGATCAATGCCGATGAATTTTTAACAGCAAACGGTTTTCAATTAAAATTTTTTATTGCAAGATAATAAATAAATTTGGCTGTAAATAAAAAGCTTTCTAGACATTCCGAATTATCAAAAATCAACTCGAATTTGAATAACCCAGTTGATTTTCGCGTATATGAAATTTCCACAAAATTGGCTATTTTCTCGAACTATTGATGGATGAAATACGTTGACCAGGCGTGGACTGTTTTTTTCCTCTCTTCACCAACTAGGTGTAAAGATGTCAATCGTTCGTTTACCAAAAGAAGCTCTTTTCAACCACCCTAACACAGGTATCAACGTTTTTTCTCCCCTCCTCACCTCAGACTCGTGATATTGTACGACTAAGATTTCTCCACTTTGTTCATTTTTCGTCTATTATAAAATATGCGATCGGGACGTTTCGTACCAATTCGTCTATAGTGTAATGATACTTTCTACGTTGGATCAGATTCATAATTATTTTCATACACTCGTTCCCTTTTTGCTCTGAGATTTTATGGGTGATAACTCAATAAATTTTAATGAATCTTGAATTTGAATTAACCATTCTATTTTGATGAAGAATTATTATAACAAAAAATACGTCAATAGAATAAAGAATGATGAAATAATCGCGCTCTTGACGTGTAAATATTTACAAGCTCAAATATGAAGCGTATAGCTCAAAATTCTTTATGCTTTTTCACAATTCAATAACAATAATCAATCGTAAATGCCGTTGAAAAAGGAACGTTCGCCAACAAGGCAAATTTCCATGCCAGTTTGGTCATGAAACAGCATTCAACAAAGAGCAATTCCTTAAGTCGTTTGGGCATCGACTGCACCACTGCGAAGAAGTGTGCTTTTCGGTCAGTGACCCGAGGAGAAAAAAAACCAAGATTCATGAATATCAAATAATATACAATCAATAAACGATTAATTAAATGAGAAATTGAATCATGGATTTACAAGAACCAGGAACGAATATTATTTCGATTAAACAAATCCATATGACGTTAAAGTTTGCATCGTTGAAAAGCAACGAAAAATTCATTCTTTCCAATTGATCGATTATATTTTCATAAAAAATTTGCGGTTGTTATTTTCACAAAAAACATTTGGATAATAAAAGTGAAGAAATGAGAATCGTTGCGTTCGAACGATCCCAATTTCAACATCGTAAATCCGCATGGATTTAAGTAAACTTCAATAAATATAGTGGTTTATATGTACGACGGTATGGTAAAAGATTTTTCCTAGTGTTTTACTATTGGTACTAGAATTTTACCAGATAAACAAATGTTCACTAGCGTTACTAGCGCGTCGATTCACTAGTTACTTTCCTATACCCTCGTTACAATTATCTCCTCCCTCCCCATCCCAATTTCTTTCCGTTTCTGTTTTCTTTTTTTTTTTTCGCTTTTCGGCGGTGTATAATATTAATGCGTAGTGCACGACGATGTTCGGATGAAAAATCGAAGCGAGTTACGAAACGGAATAATTTTTCTAGGGGGAGTCTAAAACTTGGTTAGGAACGCAACTATACGTACAAATATTTGACTAGACTTAAATATATCGCGTCGATGCGTCTTACTTTTCTCCCTCGATTCATGGATACGAATGTACGTGTATATATTATTTATAACCGTTTCATTAGTAGCTATAATGGATCGAATGTAATTTACGAATGTTATTCATTATTACAAACATATATATGTATGAGCAATAAAAATTTGGGTCGGTCGATCCTCAAACTCGGAGCCAACCCTTTTTTTCTCTCGCCTTCAACCATGCATCTTTTCTCTCTTTTCGCTCCCTCTCCTTCTCTGCACCATTCTATCGAGGCAGATTATTTAGAATTTCATTGTTGTGCCAAACGTACTCGCCCTTTTTGACGTTTGTGTTTTTTTCCTCGCTTTAGTTTATTTTATTTTATTAATCTTTTATCCCCCCTTTTCTTTAGTGAAAATATGGCCCCTTTATTACAGGCTCGATGTAGCATTGAGAAACGAATTATTTTCTTCCTGAGTCTGCAACAGGCAAAGTTTCGTCTCGTGTCAATTGGGTCCGGTGACTTTCCTTGAGTGCATTCTCCAAGTTTAATTTTCCATGCAATTAAGGTGCTGCTGAAAGTTTTTCTCGTGCTCTCGAAAACACCAACCCACAAAATTTATTCCACACATTTTTCATACATTTAAAAATCTTATTTTTATCATTCTTTTCAAACTGTTCGATGAAATTGATCTCGCAAGCTGATCCGGCAGACTGATTCGATTGTTTCAATTATATTTTATAAAGACTAAATTAGCGTTTGGAAAAGTAGACGTTGTACGAAAATAAAGGGTTCAACAGCAAGCACTTGTGGACGAAATGAAGTTTCGCGATGCAATCTGAATAACTGTGAAAAAATGAACGCCGTGAAAAAAAAGAAGAAATATCGATCTGAGCGTATCGGAGGTGGAGAAAAGTGAGCGTAGTTTTTCCAGAGTAATTTCCTTTCGAGAGAGCCTCCAGCGAGCCCAACTGATACGAGACTTTCAATATTTATGAGCTTTCTATTAATCTACTATATGTTTCGTGGGTATGAATTCATTTTTTTCCCTTTACTTTTTATTTTAATCGGTGCACACATGGGATATCTCGCACTCCTCCGCCTTCAGCCTTCCCGTCGTTTCTACACGTAGTACCATCTTGGCTTCTGAAAACTAACATGGCAAACACGTCACGGCTAATCCGGACGTGAGCTTCCGTCGTAAGACGTTCACGCAAATGTACATCCTCTCATTTCTTTCTCATTCACACCCATACACAGTTGCATCGCTCTTTTCACGTACAATGTAAAACATAAAATGAAGTGTCTCGTTTCTTAATTTGTGTATATACATATACATATATATGTATATGTATATTGCATATGTATAATTTTTTTTACAACGCCTTTATGCCGCCAATTTAACCGTTTTTGGCGACTACAGAAAAGTTTTGAATTAAATCTGCACCGAGATTTCAGGGAGTACAAAAATTAGTGCCGTTGCTGTGTCGTTCGAGCTATCCTTAGGGATGCCAGATGTGTTCAAAGAAAAAACCGGACAAGTTGTATTTTTAAAAATTTCTTAATACATAAATGTATTTTCAGCACTTTGTGCCCGGTTTACCAAGAATTTTGTGACCGGACAAGCATAAAAAAAAACCGGATTGCCCGGTCTAAAACCGGACATCTGGCATCCCTAGTTATCCTCTATAACTTCCAAAGTTCACTACTTGCCCTTCCACGACGGTTATTCTTTTCGAAATAATTGATTAAGAAAAAATCAATCAATTTTAATAATTCAGGAAGTATTAGTTTTAATCGTTTAGGAAGCGGTAACTTCTAACATTTTTTGAAATAATTAAATAAGTTTAATAATTGACTAAGATTTTATTTAAATTTATAATCGAGAAATCTGGCGATGAAGGGCGTTCTTGTGTAAAACAACGACGACGTTCCTTGAATATTGTCCGTTACGAAAAGTCATTTATCTCGAAACGTTAAATGCTAGAAATACCGCGGTGGATTATTTGTGCAGTTACATTCTGAAATCCAGTCCAATGGGAATTCACAGCCGTTTTTTTTTGAGGAGAAGATATGTTTTTGAGAAGAAACTTGTTTGAGCATTTACAAAGTACCAGAGTCATTGATTTTTTTTTTGCGTGAAATGACATTGAACTTTGCTCAGTATTTTGGCAACAATTGACTAACGTCATCGTATCTGTCAATCCGTTAAGCTACGGTGTGAAAATGTTGCTATTCTTGCCAATATAAAAGTCCATCTTGTTTAAAAAATTCTATATTAAAAACGAAACATTCCCATCAAATTTGACTAATTTTTGCTTTATCTTCTGTTTTCCAATCGATCATCTAATTAAATCTTCGATCATCTAATTAAAATCCTCTTCAGGCGATTCGCTTTTGAAAAACCAATAAAATTGAATTATAATTCATAGTTATTGCAGAACGAAAGGTTTGGCCAAGTTATTTCGCGCATGAATACTTCCATCAATCCCTTTTCAATATGAATTATTTTCAATTGATTTTTATTTGCATCCAATTGATTTCTGCATTTGGCGCGTTATTGATATTTAAAGAATTTTATCTTCACGGCTGAATGAAATTTCCATTGAATTCAATTTTCGAATGTAATACGCTATGGTCCAATTATTCTAGAGCTGTCTCGCCGAATAAAAATCTGTCTCGTTGAGGTATAGTTCTCCCGCGAATATCCCGTTCACCAGAATTGATCGAATTTCATTGCCAAAAGGATTCGTCTTTTATCAACTTCTTTCAAATTACAGCTCGCGAAATTTCGAAAAGCAACCATTTTGTCGATTTTTTTCTACTAATAAAATCGAATACTGACACCAGTGCCATTTCTAATATAACGTGTTTCCAAATCGATGTCAAAATAAAAACTAGACGTCGGAGGACCTATCTATCGGATGAGGCAAGAAGAAAGAAAAGTGATCAAACTTTCTATTTTCAAAACGCAACTTTTCGGACGAATTCGATTTGATCCAATGATAGTGAGATGAAGTTGAATCAGGTGAGAACAATCGTCTCTCGGAATAATAGTTTTTTTTTTATTCGCGTTGATCGCAGAATCGACACGATAGGATTGATTCAACGCTCAAAATTCTTGCCTATCTATACTTCAACGGGTTTTGAGGTAAAATCTTTTCGCATCGTTGTAACAAAAAATGAAACGAAACGTAAATAAAAAAAATTCCTGCAATGTTGGGAAGGCAATGCAAATGAACGTCACACGTATAGTATCATTGAAGACGCGGTTAGCTTCGACAAATTGTTTGTACTCCCCTGCAGCACGTAGTAGCAAAAAAATCCAGTTTGTGAATTTTGAAAATAATCATAGGTATCTTTGTTTTTGGGTTATAGCGCTTATTGGCTTATACAGAGCTGGAACTAAAAACAGAAATATTGGCTGATGATTTCCGGTCGATAGCCAGTGTAGAATTTCGTGTTAAAATTTTTTTTTTCACGTGTCACGTTTTGTTAATCCGTAATTTCAAAAAATCTTGCGACTAGTATAATCTCTTTCGGTCTCCCTTTGCCTTCGTAAGCTATAACAGCGCTCGCGCCCGCGCGTTCAATTTTTTAAAGTTATTTATTTAGCGAGTTTGTCCCAGCGACGAGACCCTTCAGTCTGGCGCGCGGAGATTATTGGATGGACCTTCGTTTTCTCGTGGGAGCTTTGTAGGTATTTAAGGGGGTTTATATTCATTTACTCATCTATTTATTTCTCGTTTTTCGTCATGTGTTTCCTTTTCTCGCTGTATCTTCTTTTTTGTAGGTTCTCCGAGTTTCTTCAATAGAACGACGAGAGCGTTACTCATAGGCTCGTAACGATGTGCGGTTTGGCAGTGGTAGACGCGATCTCGGAGAGTCTCACGTCGATTGGTATGCGATCGTCGTAGAGGGTCGGTGCTTGTAATATTATACCGGCTGTGCCGACAATCACGGCTAGCGTGAAAATCCACAGGAATAACCTGTCCAGCACCATCGCCACGTACTTCCAATCCTCTTTAACCTGCAGTATTGTATCATCACCGAAGCGTTACAATCACACAATCGAGCAACCTCCATCACACTTTCAACCTCCAAATTCAGAGTATGTACAATTAACGCGCGCAAAACAAACGATTTGTTTTCTTTTTGGAATTCGCTAATTGTTGTACCGATTCCATACACTTTTTCTAGGTTATTCGTGCACAGGAACTAGCAAGTTTGCAAATTGTTCCAAAATTTCATCGTAGGATAAGGTATCTTCCCCATGTAAGGCCCACCTTATTTGTTTTTGAGTACAAAAAAAACTATGGATGTTGGAATAAAACAAAAATGTTTATTTAATCGTTTATTCAATAATCAACGTATTGATAGTAATTTTGGTTCAGAAAACAATTTCACTCTTAACTGAAAGCTTTTTTTAAATAAAAACGTCTTCTGGGCCTTATTCAGACCACTGTTCCTAATAAGACCATACCCGTTGTAACTTTGTACGAAAAAAGAAAATAAAAATGTAATCTTTAATTTTTAACTTAAATATTGATATTTAAAACGTGGTCTTTATTAAGCACTGGGCCTTACATGGGTCAGGTACCTTATGTAAAAAAAATTTCGCGGATTTTATTGTCGACTCATAATAAAAATGTGTCATTAGTGTCAAAAAGAATGGAATACATCCTTGTACAGTTATGTATTCGTGGAGAACGGAGTGATTTGGCAAAAAGATGCAATCTGAATATTTCTAACGTGGTGAAGTAACGAAGTAAAAAGATACGTACATTAATCATAATTTCGTCCGGGGGAAATAATAATAGCGATTGTAATCAAGGTTTTTTTTTATATTATTAGAAAAACATGAAGCGTCAACTTCTCGCGGCACGGGGTAAAAATATGAACGATACATATACCGTAAGTACCTCGATGTTAATAATTAGTTGATGATTTAATAAAGTAATGCTATATCCATTTAAATATTAAAATGCTATACAAAATTTCCGGATTCTAATTGAAATATTTTTCATTGCAATTCATATGCCAATACTAACTAACAAGGAACACTCTTCAGGTGACATCCTACGATTTTGTTGAAATTTGGATATGTTATAAAGCACCGAAACGTAAGCGACAGGTATTTTTTTTCATTGGCAGAAAAACGGTTTTAAAAGGGGCACTCTTCAGGTGACACCCTACGATTTTGTTGAAATTTGGATATGTTATAAAGCACCGAAACGTAAGCGACACGTATTTTTTTTTATTGGCGGAAAAACGGCTTTAAGGGGGTAGTTTTGTCGCACCAGCGACAAAACTCCGACGCAGCCTCGGCTCGCATCGCTAAAACAAAATTAGCGTGCTCTACTGCTATCTACCGCGAGGCAACATTCTCGCTAGCGTCCGGGATGCTTCCTGTATGAGTATACAGGGTGGGTAGAAAATCGTGGATCAAACGAAACAGGGCGACAGTTGGGGTTATTTACAGTAAAAAATGTCTTTGTGGCAGAGCACTCACTTGATCTCCTCAAAAGTTATGACTATTTAAGTGATCGTGATAAAAAAATAATGAAGCTACAAATTGCTATGTTTTAACCTCCTTTTAATCGTCGTTAAATAGGCAAGTTTTTTTAATACAGGGTCATTTTTTGGTAGTACATTTTTTGAAAGGCTTTAAAGTTACAAATAATTTAACGCGAGACTTAAAAGATATTGAAAAAAGTGCCAACACTCATAAATCATGGTCCCTACTATCATAAAAGTACTTTTGTAGTGATGATACATTTCCTAGAAGTTACTAAACACCATTTATTGTTTTAAAACAGGTACCCATTTTACTCTAATTGCCTATTTACCACAAATTTTGGTATTTTTTTCAAAAATCACTCAAATAGTCATAACTTTTAAGGAGATCAAGTGAGTGCTCTGCCACAAAGATATTTTTTACTGCAAATAACCTCAACTGTCGCCCTGTTTCATTTGATCCACGATTTTCTACCCACCCTGTATATACGTACATTCGTACACACTGGAAATTTCCAGATTTCCAGCGCTCTGGCATTTGCCGGAACTAAATGTCACAATTGTCGGACGACATTTTCTCGAAATCGTAAACAAACACCTACATGCTATGGTTTCCTATGGATTTCCTAAAATATGTGACAGAATCAAATAGTTGAGATCCCAAAATGTGTGTTTCGAATATGGCTACGCGGCTCTTCTCCCCTCCAAGTCGTGATCCTAACCAAACTTTTTACTTTAACGCATTTCCATCTCAACGTTCTCGAGGTAATATAATCTGTAATTTTTTTCTCGAATTTTGAACTTTGCGGTGAAGCCAGCCTTTCGTATGTCAATTTGACATTGTTTGGTCAAATTTCATGAAATTCTTAAGAGCCGTTGAGGAAAGCCGTGGGAAACTATTACCCGGATCGGCAGCCGAGGGCGGGGGCTCCCTCTTAAGAGGTGAAAAGACCCCCCCCCCCCTCGAAAAACGACATCTCTAAGGGGGCGTTAATGTAGCAGTTTCGAACACAACGAGTCTAGGCGATTTTAATTAAACAAAAACGAAAATTCTTCTATTCCGAAGCGATGAAAAATCCACTATAGTGGCATTGCAAGAAAAAATAATTCAAGGGGTGAACCCCAATTTAATTCGTGTAATGGGTGGTTTAATCCCTTAAGCTTGCAGATCGAGGATTGCGTAAAAACACGTAAATTTAAATCTTCGTCTTTAAAATAAACCCCAATTTGTTAGTTTCTATTAAATATTTCGCCGTATGGAGTGACAAAAAACCAAATATAGGGGTGGTTCACCGCTTAATTACGTTTTTTGCAATGTAACTACAGTGGATTTGTCATCACTTTGGAAGAGAAGAATTTAAGTTAGTGTTTCATTAAAATCGGTGGATTCCTTGTGTTCGAAACTGCTGTATTACTGCTGAAGATGGTTTTTTTTGAGGGGTGGTTTCACCCCTTAAAACCGTTTTTCCGCCGATAAAAAAATACGTGTCCCTTTATATTTCGGTGCTTCATAACGTACCCAAATTTCAACAAAATCTGGGAAGTGTTCCTTCTAAATAAATAATGGTAATCTCGTATAATTTATGGCTAAAATGAGTTCTAAAATGAGTGTCGAACACTTCGTATTGATTTTTACATTGCTAAAAGCAAGATGAATTTAAGTATTTCGATTGCGACATTGATGAATAACATCATTTTTCCAAATGCAATGCAATTTGCTTTTTTGCATACTTGCGCATGGTAAATACTATAAATAGGGAGGTAGTACGAGCAATGACTCTTCATAACCTAAACTTGCGATCTTGACTTCATAATTGGTACATCGTTCAAGATTTTTCATTAATAAGCAGTAAGAAAGCTTTTTGTTATTCTTTAATAAGATTTTATTAAAAATGAATATTGTTTAAGATGTTCATTAATAAGAATTCGTTAATAAGCAGTAAGAAAGCTTTTCGTTATTCGTTAATAAGATTTTCGTTAATAATTAATCATTTTCAAGATGTTAATTAATAGCAATTCGTTAATAAGAATTTTCGTTAATAAGCAGTAAGAAAGCTTTTTGTTATTGATCGGGTTTTTTGTTATTGAGGGTTTTTAAAATTGTTTTTGCATCGAGGCTAAATTATTTCAAATCGGAATACCAATTACTCACTCTGGTCGAGTCTTCTTCTCTCTTTGTGTGATCAGCAATGAACCTTATAGCCTCGATGGCTTTGTAGAGTTCTGGGCAGTGATGCCAATGATGTAGAGCGTTGCAAAGAGCGTCAACGCTCTCTTCGGTAGGAAGTTGCTGTGACGGTGGTGCTGCCGCCGGAGATCCGTGGATTCGGCAAGTGCTTCCCAAATTGACCGCTTCCAACTCGCTGTAACGCGTTCAACCCGATTATCGTATTGGATTTCAATAAACTACGATCTTCCAGCTGTTCGACAATGGGGATTAGTTTGGGTTCTTTTACGATTGCGGTGCATCTTCATAGCGTTGCTTTGATAAATATGCCTTTTTTTAAAATCGATTTTATGGAAGTATGTTGCCATTGGTTGAAGAACATTCCACAGTATTGGAATATTACGCTTACACGAAATATAAGGATAACGTGCGAAGAGGAAGTTTTTACTTTTTGTTTTTTGAGAAATAGCTCCTACTTTCGGGAATTTCGACGTATCGAGGGGACTTTCCGGGAAGAGTTCTAGAGAAGAATATCAGTATCAAAGAAAACGGGAATCATTGAAAAAATAAATTTTTATAAAAATTGATAAATCGTTAGAATTAATAAAAGTAAAAATTTTAAAAATTGACCAATTTTGTAGGTGAAAAATGGCACGAATTTTGCAAACGCTTGATCTCAAAGATTGCATCCCAACTTTGTAATTCTATAAAAGTTGTTGTACAACGACGATTAAATAAAATCGAAAACACGATTTGACTTACCGAGGATTGAGTTCGTCGCGCGAATCGACACTCGGAAACAGTACCGATGATTCGACGAGTTCCGACGCCGAGGCTTCGGCGAATAACGACGGATCCCGAAGTTCAAGGCCGTTGCAGGTTCTCACCATGACCCGTTGACTGTGATGGGGGTCCAATGTCCTCTTGTCAATTTGGTATTGCGGCCTGCGGCGTCCGTCAAATTAATTACCCAGAATTTATTTTCTAATTACGTAAACGGTTGATGGTATCTTTGGGATTGCAACGGCGGACACGCGCACACGTGAATACGGATACTTTATCTAAGGTACCTGACCCGTTTATAACCCATGTATTACCACCTTATTTGTTATTAGGTACAAACAAAAAAGCTATGAATGTTGAAGTAAAACAAAGATGTTAATTAAATCATTTATTCAATAATCAACGTATTAATAATAATTTTGGTTCAGAAAACACTGTTCACTATTAACTATAAGCTTATTTTTGTCAAAAGGCGAAATGTCAGTGGTGGATTGAGCATTCTCAAACAGTAGAAATTCAAAGTAAATTAAAATACGTGTCTCGTATAACTCGTTAATCTATCCGATTTCACTAAAAATAATTTAAACGGAGGTTTCGAGTTATAGAGGATTAAGGAATGAAAAAAGCCGGCGATTGAAAAAACCTGCTACCATAAATGTCATCTCGCATGATATCGTTCCCTTTTTAAACGAACGTTTCATTGACTAACGCTAATTGCAAAGGGCAGATGAAGAAAAAAAAATGTGTGGTTGAATTACCTGCGCATTACCAGTAACCGTGGGAGAACGTGGATAAATACACGTCGCACCCAGGGGGCCATTACGTGAGTCTGGGGCGATCGAAAGTGAACATTGAGCACCACAACGGTCACGCATATGCTGTCAAATAAAACATCGTTATTTAATAAAAATTTACGATACACAAAACATGCAACGCGAATCGCGTTAGCGTCATGAATAATATCATATTTTTCCATAGAATATTTCATTTCTAAAAAATCGCGAAGTTCTTTTTTTAGTACCTGAAGGTGTCGAGGATCATTGTGAAGAGTACAAATTTACCGAGCAACGGTACCACTAGCGAGGTAGGCGGAATTATCTCGGCCAACAGGAGGAAGAACACCGTCAACGACAGCAAGATGGATATCGAGAGACTCACCTGCAAACATTTGCAATTATCGATTTTACGAGGAAGCAAAAATAAATGCCAAACAAATGGAATTGAGAGGGAGCTGCACACCGTTCCCCCCTTGTCCACCGATCAGGATGATGGTTTCCCATGGATTTCCTAAACGGCTCTTTAGAATCTCATGAAATTTGACCAGGCAATGACAAATTGACAGACGAACGGCTGTCTACTCCGCAAATTTCGTAAATCGAAAAAAATATTAGAAATTTTTTTTTAAGGCACGCTTTTATTCATGCGTAGAAAGTGCAGCAAAAAGTAGAAAATAATTTTTTTTTACGCCAAAATGTGATCCAAAATTGATATGACTAAAAATAAAAGCGTGGGGCCCTCACTATAATTCATTTATCTATCATAAATACTGGGCCCCACGCGTTTATTTTTAGTCATACAAACTTGAATTGATTCGAATGAGAAATTCGTTTAGCTTCTCGCCACGAGGGGGACATTTGAAAGCACGAAAATACCAAATCTTACGAAAGCTTAGTAGTTACACCGTGACGAGTCAGGCAAATATTGTCAAAGCAAGGTATACATTAGTGCCCACTAATCGCTAATAATAGGTTAGGGCCCACTTGTCACTAATAACAAGTTATCGACCACTAGTCACTTATGAAAAATAAGTGACTGCTAGTTACTAATGAGAAATGAGTGCTCACTAATGAGCAGTGAGAGCACTAATTTCTAGGACCCGTGACTACTAGGCGCTAATGAGAAATTAGTGATCACTGCTCACTAACCAGGTTTCAGGGGTTACTTCTCACCAATGGAGATGTAGTGATCACTGCGCACTAACGAGGTTTTAATGTTTATTGCTTACCATTGAGGATTTAGTGACCACTGCTCACTAACGAGGTTTTGGAGGTTGCTGTTAACTAATAAAAAGCCAGTGGCTGCTGTGCACTGACGGGGAATTAGTGACTCCAAGTCACTAACGGCAAGTTAGTGACTCCGGACACTTTTGCTGAATCAGTGACCACTGTTCACTACTGATAAATTGTTGACTAGTGGTAATTAATAGGGAATTCTCGACTGCTGCTTCCGATGAACTGAGTAGCAATTACTAGTTACTAATTTACTATAATGACTAGTTATAGTGATTAAGTCATTAATAATAAATTTATCATTACGAACTTATGTCGTAAATAAGTGGTAAATAGTTGATCCCTCGCTCTGTCTATCCTTTCTATTCTGCCTGAATTGAAACGGTGTGGTACGATGGTTACGGTCATTATTTTCCAAATAACTTGCATAAATGGAACATGCCAATAGACTTGTATTCGAAACAATAATTACGTCATCGATACAGACCGAGAGATGGAGCAAGGACGAAACGGAGGAAAAAGATGTAATGACGATGAGATAATCGCCTTGGGCATTGGATGACAACGAGGACGTGAAGATTATCCCGCGTGTATATTGGATTATTTGAGGATATCGGTATGCATGCGGCATAAATACGTGGGAGTGGTGGAATTACGATAGTCATATAGATTCGCGTTTCGTGTATAATGTACTATTTCAACGCTCATCTATCCAGCGTCGATAGGGACTACATAGAACAATTCGACCGACTATTGTTTTGTGTGGTCGTCGTCATTGATCAACGTGTTCTCCATACACAGGGCTTAAGTGGCTCTAGTCGATGCACACGAACAAAACGCCAGCTGCCCGCAAATCCACTAGCGGAACTTATTACCCTCAATTTCAGCGATCCGCAAGGATCGATCGTATCTCTGTTCTGAAGTTCGATTTTTCAGTATCTTAGTTCCTTTTCTTTTATTTATATTTGATCGGTATGGCGGTGTTTATTGGAAAACATAGTAATCTTTTTTTCAAGAGTTTTTCGAAAGAACTTTTTATCACCGTATGAACATTCGAAACGTCAAGTTCGTTTTAGTTTATAAAACTGTCCGATTAGAAAGTGTAACGAAACAGGATGTCGAACAGGAACGAGCAGTCGTCCAATCGATCGTATAACTATACAGACCGAGCTCTCTCATTGATGAACCGAGCGTGCTGATCCTCGAATTTGAACTTGTATACCTACTCCATGGCTCGTATTCTGGTTCATTAGGAAAGCAGATATTGCCAAGGATAAGCACGAAGAGTTCTGAAGTACTGGTTCACTTGCGATGGCGTGGAATTTGCATCTTAACCTGATTGGTCTGCCCTTGAATGTGTACAGATCTTTTCGAGGATCGAGTCGCGTATCCAGGAGAGCAAAAGAAAAAGCGGCGATCACACAAGCACTGAAGAACAAAAGGCTGCTAAATGGCACCGTACTGAGTAGGATTTGACTTTTGACCTTTTATTCATCAAGCTATCTGTTTTATACGCGGTATTTCTCCCTGCCATGGCAATGAAGGTATGCCGTCATTTCCCGTTGTTGTCGACTTTTTAACACTTCACCATCGAAAAGCTCGTTGCACGTTAAAAAGAAAAAATGAAACGCTAAGGTGACATCGAGATATTCGACGCCCTCAAGAACTGCTGTCTAGGCTATTTCGTTCCTTTTGTTCTTGACGAGAACGGTAAGCTCTGAGATAAGGCCGAGGATGAGCTAGATAAGCAATTTGAAGCTGCGCTTCTTTCTCCCGTCCCATTTTGTATTTCGCTTCGATGATGCGAGGCAGATCCTGATTTCAAGGGTGATTGATACTGTTACGAAGATGAGTCAAAATAATGCAAAGAAAGTCGAGGAGGAACGTATCTTAGTATGGAATATTCCACAAAAATTTTGTTTCGATAACTTATTTAAATTAAATGTTTCTGGTATATTGGAATAACACTTTTTTTTACCAAATTGCACGAGGTATGTTAAAAAAATAAGGTGAATATTTATTTTTCTAGAAAAATATTTATTTATTTATTCATCAATATATCTATTTTGTCCTCTTCAAAGTAATCCCCCTAAGATATAATAGGCTTGGGCCGGAGCTTCTTTCAATCCCCGAAGCAGTTCTGATATGCGCTTTTTGGTATGGCCTTGAGCTCTCCCAGCGACCCAGTAAAAGGTAAATAGCTAAATATCCTCCTATATACCTTTAGTCCTTATTATATATAAATATATTATTATATAAATATACCTTTTAGTCCTCCACTAAAAGGTAAATAGCTAAATATCTGTCGTTTTATGGCTTTTTTTAGTTTTGGGAATAGAAAAAACGTTGCAGCACCAAGTCCACTGAATACGGTCGCTAAGGCATGATTGCGATGTTGTTTTTTCGTGTAAACAATCACAAAGAAGCAACGATGTCTGAGCAGGTGTATTATCGTTTTCGATAGGGTAGGGCGGGGCTAGTTGAGCATAGGGGCAAGTTGGGCAATCGAAATATTTCGAAAACTATTCATCACACGCGAAAACATAAAATGGCGAAAAGAAAGGGTAGTGGGAGAGGAACACATCGCGCGATCGCCGGCGGTGCCTGGTTAATCGAGTGAAGTACACGCGGGCGTTGTTTTTTTTTTTCAAAGCAAAAAGTGAAATAATTGTGACGCGGGATATTTTGTCTGTAATAGACATATTTTATCGGTTTTTAAAAAAAGTAAGTGTAAGCTTTCATAAATTTATTGTACTTTTAATATGTTTAAAGTTTTTGGGCCTAACTCTAATCGTTTTTTTATAATCTAATTTTTGTTGTAAAATTTCGGGTTGTGGTTAGTTGAGCAACTGTAGCTCAACGAGAGTAGGGCGGGCCTACTTGAGCATAGGGGCAAATTGGGCAATCGAAATATCTCGCAAACTATTCACCATACGCATAGGCATCATATGGCGGAAAGAAGGAGTCGGGGAAGGGGTAATCACCACGCGATCGCTAGTGGCGACTGGACGAACAAGTGAAGCGCCCGTGCGTTTTGTTTATTTTGTGCCCAAAAAGGAAAAACGTCTTTTATCACAAGTTTTCGTCTGTATTAATCAATTGCAACAGTGACAACAACGATTAAGTTGCTAAGATCTTATTAATATATTTTTTTAGGATTTAAGTCTGATTTTAACCAGAAAGACTGAATCCAATGCTGAAGTTAATCTTAAGATACGTTAATGTTTTGTTGATTCTAGTTTTGGTTATAAATTCAAAGAAAATTACTTTAAGCTTTGTTGTTCTGTCACTAAAAGACTACAAATGAAGAGCTGATTGTCAAACACATATTTTACTTCTCTAGTCGACATTGAACCATGGGGTTTGGTTAGACATTCTTAGTGCTCAACTCGCCCCATACCCTTGCTCAACTTACCTCACCTATGGGGTACCTTGAGCATACTCGACTTTTTGCGTTTAAGCAGATGAAGCTCTTAAATTCGACTAGATACAAGAAAATTACTATAGACACTTTTGCTAAGAGATAAATTACGAATCCATCAAGCCGCATAACAACTCATTGAGACTTTTTACTGCGAAGCTATATCCGCTCAAGTGAAAAATTGCTCAACTAGCCCCGCCCTACCCTTGCAAAACAATCGCCATACACGCCAAAACACGTCTAACCAAATATGTAACCAACACAATCTAAATATGCGAAATGGCTGATAACGTAAACATATGTGGAGGACATCAGTACTAACGTAACAACAAAAATTGAAAATCGAATGTAGATAGCCGGTGAAATTTAAGAGGGAGCCTCACCCTCGACAAAACTTTGACGCAGCCTCGGCTCACGTTAGTGAAACAAAATTTGCGCTAGCTACTGTTATCTACCGCGAAGCAACATTGTCGCTAGCGTCCGGGACGCCTCGACGGGCTTCGGAAAATTTTGCGATGTGCAGCGCTCCGGCATTCGCCGGAACTAAATGTCACAAATGTGGGGCGACATTTTCTCGAAATCTTAAACAAATACCTACAAGTTATGGTTTTCCATGGATTTCTTAAAATATGTGACAGAATCAAATGGTTGAGATCCCAAAGTATGTGTTTCGAATATGGCTACGCGGCTCTTCTCCCCTCTAAGTCGTGATCTCAACCAAACTTTTTATTTTACCGCATTTCCATCACGATGGTAATACAATCTGAATTTTTTTTTTGGTTTGATAAATTTGAGGAGAAGACAGCCGTTTGTCTATGAATTTGACATTGTCTGGTCAAATTTAATGAAATTCTGAAAAGTCGTTTAGGAAATCCATGGGAAACTATCACCCTGATCGGCGGACGAAGGGGGGAGGGGGATCAACTGCCTCTTAAAAAGTCACCTTATTTTTTCAACAAACTCCGTTTACTCGACAATAAAGGTTCCTATATTCAATGGAATAATGCAATTCTGCTTTAGTGCATTATCGAAAATTTTGGGTGTAAAGGGTTAAAGGGATTCCTGATTCATCCCACTTTGACGGAAGGGGGCGACACAACTCAATTATAAGCGTTTACAATAGTCATGGAACGATAAAAGTCGTACCCGGAAACTTTTCCGAATAAAGAACTCTTCTGCCTTCGAGGAATGATATATTTAGCGTTTTGTATTAATAGTTAACCTCACCTTTTCGCCACTGTCGCTGGGCAAGTAGAATACGAGAACGGTGAGAAACGATATTCCCATACAAGGTATTATGAGATTGACCGTGTAGAAGAGCGTTTTTCGTCGCATAGTGATGTTGAACGTGATGTCGAGATAGGGCTCGTCGCAGCACGTGTAGAACTTCTCGTTTCTGGACAAGAGATTGTTATAGCTCATCAATGAAATCGGGAACCTCAAAAACACTAAACAGACGTACCAATCGTTTAATAGAAAATTCCAACCACCTAACGCTCAAAACGAATGTAAAGCAGATTTATTTCGCGTGGGATGAATCATTCGATGTATTAATTATCACGAATTAATCGTGATAAATCGTGATAAACCACGAATTAATCGTGATAATAAACAAACATTTTCGTGGTGGAACGATGAATTCGTAATACTCATATAAATTTTGTTTCACTAATTGTATTTTTTTGTAAATATACGACACACCAAGAGTGATTATTTTCATCGACATTTTTATGGACAAATTCAGTTTCTTGTCTTTCTGTTGACGTGGAAAAAATATGGCCTAATTATGAAAAAAACATTGAGGAACCTTCATTGAAAACACCGTATTGATATATAAACATTTTTCATGGTGAAAAATAATTGTATTGATCAATCGTTTTCCAATTTTGAAAAAAATAAACAATTCATTTGACAATTAGAGTTTTCAAACGTGTTTAATTGAATCCGCTCGAAGACTAGCCCTCGAAGATTAGCTTTGAATCGTGCTAAAATGAATGTGGAAACATTCTTTCTGTCACGTGTCTTCACACTTCTTTTCATCTTTATTTTGTGGATCGTTCAGTTCGAAATGTCGAAAGTTCAGCTCGAAAGAAATTATGGTCTCACCTGACAGCCGGAACTTCGAGTATGTCCCATTCAACAGAAGTGTAAAATTCCGAAAGATCAACACCGATGTTGACGACGTTGCTTCCGCGTACCTCGTCTATGTGCCGGAGGTCAACCTGTCGACAAAAAATTACTATTTTCGCAATACTCGACAAGGGGATATGACGAGTCGTCGATAAAGGAAAATAATTGGATTTTGATGAAAATTAACATATTCACGTTTCAGTGTATAATAATAATATAGGAAATATATATTTTTTAAATAGTGCAAAAATGGATTGAAGGAAGCCACGTCGATGAGGTCTCATCGCTTCGTGAATAAATAATTGAGGATCGCAGCACGTAATTCCTCAAAGACTTCGCGAAAGTATTTTGCGCGAGGAACGATGAGGAATTTATTCTCCATCTCGTTCTCTTCTTCTGACTATCTCGGTCATGATGCCCGATAGGAATCAAGGAATTTGAATATTTCTACTTATACGAGAGAGGACGAGGGACAATCTTCGCGGAGTTGGTCAGGGCCATCGGATGCACGTCCTGTTCTTTGGCCATCGGGAAAGCGCATCCAGGAATTCCTGTTCGCTCGTATCTGGAGCGTACTCTCAAGAATTCGTCTTTTTTTTTTTTTTTTAATGGAAACTCGAATTTATGGGATTTGGATTACAGTGGAGAGGAAGCGACTGTCGATCAGGGGAAACGTAGCGCGATTCCATAATGTATAAAGAATTCGATTTGCTCAGTTGCACTGGGTCGATTCCATCCCAAACTTCGGTTTGAAATTTCGGGAATACGAAAAAAAGGAGAGGCTCGGATTTATGTAAAAAATCTTAGTGTTCGATGTATCATTTTGGTTTATTAAGTCTCGCTTTTTAGTAGCTGAAATCTAAATGAAAAGACCTTTTGAAAAATAACGTTTAAATCACTTTTTGAAAAACACTTTTCTATAGACCGATTTTTTTTATTTCAGACGGAATTTTTTAACGGACATTTAAACCAAAATACTTCTTCCTAGCGTTTTTTTGGAGGTGGTAACTTGTAGCAAGAAAATAAAATGACTTTCGTATTCGAACAATTGTGGATTCGGGTTCCAGAAGGAACCACGAATATTCGGTCAGTTGTTTCGAAAAATTTTCTACGCGATTTAACACGGCAAAAACCGAGCGGGAACGTTTTCTTGAGAGATCACAGAAGTGGAGAAATTACAATTACGGAGTACAGACTTAAAGTGCATATCATTTCATTTTACTTATCGTTCTGAACAAATTTGTAGATTAACAAGATATCTACCTGAGCACGTTTGTAGGCGCAAAAAGAGTCGTAGAAAGTATTTTGTATAAATCGTTGAAAAGATCACGATTAAATTGTCCAAATTTACGAGTAAATTATGATATGTGGTTAAAAGTGATTATCGATTAAACGAATTGAAGAAAACATGCAGCTTCAAATAATAACGGAAGCTCGAAAAACCACTGGAAAGCAGTTTGTAAGTCGCCAAAGTAGGTTTGGAAAACAAGCGGAAACGTGAGTACAGACGAAGATACGTCAAAATGTAAAAACGGCAAAATTTGTAGATACATTTTTAACCCGTAATGGTCACACCTTCTCTACGCCACGTAATGGTCACATGGGGTATAGTGGACCCCACGCCTCAAACTTGTTCCTATTTGCGTTCTACTTGATTTATTGACGCAAATCTTGCACGAGTATTCTATTTTATATGTTTTCCAAGTAATACAATCGTTTTTTCTTTCGATTTGAAATTTTAATATGGGAAAAATCAATCAGAAAAAAAAGAACAAAAATACCCGAATTTTCATTGAAAAATTCATATGCATTTTGGTTTTTGCGATATGGCAAAAACCTACGTTATGTTACTCTTGAAATAGGATATTTTCAAGAAAAAAAAAAATTTTCTTGAACAACACTATTTGCTACCTGCAAGATAACTGACGCAATTTTGACCATCGCCACTGATTAAATAGTGTTGGAGTAGGTTAAGACAACAACACGTGACAACACAAGTTCGATTCTCAATTATATATCCCTACAAACTTTGCCTGGGGTCCACTGGACCCCGAGTCCATTACGTTACAGATACGTGAAAATGTAAAAAAAAAACACTCAAATTTTTATTGAAACGGGCAAGATGATCACCTGAAAGCCATCGTAGGTCCACGATCCGAATTTCATGACGCACGTCTGTTCGTCGAAGGGGAAATACTCGACGTCGATTTCGCAGGAAGACTTGTAAATTGCCGGTGGTTTCCAATCGACTCGACCTGTATAATTCAACGTCGCTTTGGTCGCAAGTGTCACCTCGAAATTTCCGTCGGCGCTGAAACAAATTGAATGATAAGAAATAGCTCGTTGATTAACGGTTGTGGAGGAGTACAAAGTTCGCTCGGTTTCGAAGAGACAATGATTCCAACAAGAATACTGACTTGTTGTACAAAACTATATCTGGCCTCCATATGTGGTCGGACGGTACGTGCAGCATCTCAACGCCTCCGTATTCCTTTGGATCCCACTGAAGCTTGTAGTCGTACCACGACTAAGAGGTAACACGAAAATTCAAACAAAATAATATAAATGTATATAGTGGTTTTGGAATAAAGATAATTTATTGATCCACGTTTAAGGTACCTGAACCATGTGAGGCCCAGTGCCTAATAAAGCCCACGATTTAAATATCAAAAACTACAAGGTCAAACGGATTGAACTCTCATCATCGCGTATGTAACTTTGAATGCAACGCCGCAATTGCCATAGCAACCGTCGCGCTATGGCAAACCGAAACAAATTTGGAGTCGATAGAATGCAGTGCGTGCGATCGCATGTAAGCGTTTATTCAATGTCGAAATACTGAAATTTTCGAAAAAAAAAATGTGTTCAATATTTCTTAGTGAATCTTTATTCTAATTATATGGAGTGGTTTATCAACACTATGCATATTGTTATCCAAATTTAAGTTTAATATTGAAGACTATATATTACTTTTATTTTTTTGTACGAAGTTACAAGGGATATGGCCTTATTAGGATCAGTGTTCTGAATAAGGCTCAGAAGACGCTTTTTTAAAAAAAGCCTATAACTAATAGTGAACATTGTTTTTTCAACCAAAATTATTATTGATATCTTGATTATTGAATAAATGATAAAAAAAAATTTCATTGTATCTCAACATTCATCGTTTTTTTTGTACTTAAAAACAAATAAGGTGGGCCTTACATGGGTCAGGTACCTTACCGTGCATATAAAATATAGTGGAGTCGTAAAGCTTTTATTACCTCAACCACAAGTGCACTACCCTAGCAGAAAAATATTCTTAAGGAGTTTCCTTCGGTAAAAAAAAATTGTCCGAGAAGTAGATCAAGTGGTCCGATTCATATGAGAAATTCCGTTCTATCCTGTCATCTTATTCTGCCAAGGAAATTGTTGTACATGTCATAAAAAAATATTGCCCATTCAAGTGGTGGCCAATGCTTTTCTTTCAATCAGCGTGCATATTTTCAGCGTGCAATTAAGTTGTCTGGCATTGTAAATACAGCCATCGTTTTATCAAAATTAAAACATTATATCTTAACCTCCACCATTTTTGTTTCAATTTTTAACCTCGTATTCCTGATTTTCAGAGACATCAACGATATAATAAAGTGTCCGTTGAAAAACATTTACTTTTTTTTGTTGCGGGAAAATATCGAAGTCTCCATATTTCTTCAAATGTTATACTCGAAGTTCCAGACTGTAGTACCTACCAAAGTCTGTAACGGTTATTCTCCTTGATACTTTTTTTTTAATCGATCAAATAAATTTTTAATATTCAAGAGACTGATTAAGACTGTGAATTTCATAACGATCCACTATACATATACATATATATATACTAATCGAGCAAACATCAAATATGTAGGATAGTTACATATTTAATGACTCCATCTATGTTCATATGCAGTAAATTGGGGTATCTGCGAATTTCACCGGTGCAGATACCAAATGTTCTTTTGGCGTGAGTACCCCGAAATTTTTTGTCCTCGTTTATCATATAATAGCCCTGATAAATGCACCGTCATCGACACTCGCGGGTATACGCCACAGCCCAAATATTTGATGTCCACGTTCGTGGTCGCGAAGGACAAACGAGTGAGGGCGAATACCAACACTGCAAGGCCACGTGCATAAGAGACAGGCAAATGGGGAAGAAGAACCAGAAAATAGAGACAGGAGAAAAGTGGATATGGAGATGGAGAGAGGACCAGAACGTCGCGAGAGAGAGAGAGAGAGAGAGAGAGAGATAGTCAGTAAATGAAGGGGTGTGAGTGTATAGAGGGATGAAGAGGGAGGGAGGAGAGCCACTTAAACGAACAAACAGGCCCTCAGCGAAGGACGCCTCTCACTGTCGGCGAATGTCGAACAAGGGCGTAGGAGGGGCATCCAGTCAAGAGAGGAAAAGCTCTAGTCCGCTCTAGAGCTCGAGGGTTCACCTCGGTATCGACGTTGAAACGACGATCTCTCATTTGAGAGACGCAGCATCAATGAACCTCACGATCTCCGCGTTAATTAAAGTGGGAACTTGTACAATCGTCCCTTCGCACCTTTTCCTAGCCTATGTCATATCATTATTCAAGAACCCACTCGAATTCTCTCGAGCACTTTTCAATAAGACATTTCTTCTCGTTAGGAACAGATCGCATGTGCTGTCAGTCCATCAATCGATTAATGAAGCTTCCCTACGAGGTCACGTAATGACCAATATGCCTGGGAGTTAACAAGCATTCACTATACATCTGCTACTTTAGTTACATTTTTGTCTGTTTTCCAAAATTTCTATGGAATGTTTCATTTTCGATACAATTTGTGTTCTTTTTTTCCAAATTTCTATGAAAATCTTCATTTATGAAAGAATACATTTTCCGTTACATTGGCTCGTTTTTATAGAAACGTTTCTGTTCAGTATTTTTTCTCACATGGATTTTATCCATTCTTTTCTTGAGAATCGATACTACCGGAGGAATAAAATCGATTTTTTCCGGCTTGAAAAATTTACTGAATACGACTCGTCGTGAAAATTGTATTAAGTGCAATACAATTATTATGTGGACGAATTTAGATCGAGAGATGAAAAACAAAATATCGAATGGAAATGACAAACGAAAATAAAGTATAAAAATTTGAAAATATTCATAGGGTGAATAGACGTATTTTACGTCTAATAATTTCCGTCTACGTTTAATACCTAGAACGTATTTTGAGCTTTATAATTAACTTGCAGAAGAGTTGTTTGGAGCTACCTTAATAGACCACAATTTCATTTCGTCAATTTTATTGCTATACTTGAGGCGAAGTAGAGGCCGAACGTCATGAGATATGAGAGTGAGAGAGCTATGTAGAAACCCGAATCAAAATTTCCGACCTCCGTATGACTCTCAAAAAAGAGGCTTCCTCGCCCCGGACGAGATCGATGCCAGCGGGTTATCGAGTTTTCAACCGAGGTTACAATATCGGAAATACCCATCCGTCAGAGCCTCCGGCGAACGTCCGAATGGCAAATACTGGACTCTTTCACTAGAAGGAGGCCGCGGACGGTGAAACTAAACTTCAGATGAGCCTAAATTGAGCGCTGTAGCAGACCCTACTGGACCTCCTTTCGACCTACCAGAGGCGCACTGTCAAATGTCCAGACCCTCAGTTCAGCCTATTACCGATACCTGTAGCAGGGAGATATAAAATTATTCTTCATACACACGTAGGAATATTTTTGTTTGTGCATTAATTTGAACGCACTGAAAATTCATACAAATCAAACACGAGCATTTTATTTTAAATCGGCCGTAATTGGCCATTAACCCGTAATGGTCACACATCCTATACGGCATATAATGGTCACATGGGGTATAGTGGACCCCACGCTGAAAACTTGTTGGAATTTGGGTTCCACTTGATTTATTGACGCAAATCTTACACGAGTATTCTATTTAATATATCTTCCGAGCAATACAATCGTTTTTTCTCTCGTTTAAACATTTTAATAGGGCGAAAGAATAATCAGAAAAGAAGTAACAAAAAACCCCAATTTTCATTGAAAAATTTATATACATATTGATTTTTACGATATGGCAAAAAACCTACGTTATGTTACTTTTGAGATAGTATATTGTCTAGAAAAAAATATAATTTTAATCAACAGCACTATTTGCTACCTGTAAGACAACTGACGCCTTTTTGATCATCGCCACCGATGAAATAGTGTTGGAGTAGGTTCAGACAGCAACACGTGACGACACAAGTTCGATTGTCAATGATATATCCCTACAAAATTTGCCTGGGGTTCCCTGGACCCCGGGTGACCATTACGGGTTAAGAAAGATTCCTTTATCGTGTCGACTATGCCACAATGAACCGTAGATGGAGGAAATATCGCATTTGGTTTTGGAACAAGTTACCTCGAGTCGAGCCATCGGGCTGGTGATAAAAAATAAGTTAAGGAGGGTTCCTATGTTCCGCGTTTCATTGCTCCAACTGGGGATCAAAACAAGGTTTGGGAGGGCTAGCAGAGACTACATTGGATTAACCGGAGGCTTCTTGGATTAACCGGAGGTACTGAACTCGAAAAATATGTTTTGGTAGGCTCTACGGAGGCTGTCGGCTATCCGTTAAGAAAGAAATAGGTCCTGCCCGGTTAAAAAGAGGCTCTAAATTTTTACTCTGGAAATCTACAAGAATTTGTCGTACTCATATATTTTTAATGTACGTTGAAAACGTTTTATGTTCGAGAAATCTTAGTCAAACAATTTCAACATTTTTATCAAGATATCTCAAAGATGAAACATTTTAAGCGTTAATTAAAACAGCCATCTCCTGCGTCTATCAATTTTACAAAGTCTCATGCTTGATTGGGCGGAAGAAGTGTAATTGTCTATGAGAAAAGTGAGTTTGCAAATTTGTGAGGTTACGTAGAATTTCCACATGTTCTAGGAAACGTAGGAATACAATTATAAATGACATTTCATTATTTCTCAGCTCGAATAAAACTGATCTGACTTATCGACCATCAGAAAAGGCATTCAGATCATTAAGGGGATGACGAACATCGACATAACCTCACACATTTTCGAAATCCGTTTTCTCGGCGTCGATTAAGTTTACGGCGAAAAATCGAGCATCAATCTTTGTAGAATTCATAGAGACAAAAATAGATGCTTGAATTTTAGGATAAAAATGTTTCGTTCTTGAGATATTGCGATTTAAAAATTTCGACTATCTCTCTCGCATTCGTGTGTCACGTGGTACGTCTTCGACATGTCCTTAATGTCACTTTTACAAAAATTTCTTTTCCACTCACGATCCGGTCACTGCACTTCTTTAAGAGGGAGCCGCACCCGCGAAAGAACTTCGACGCAGCCCCGGTTCGCGTCGGTAAAACAAAATTAGAGCGAGCTACTGCTATCTACCGCGAGGCAAAATTGTCGCTAGCGTCCGGGAAGCCTTGACGGGCTTCGTGTATGAGTATGTATACGTACATACGTACACA
>JAPYZJ010001468.1:0-38307 GCA_030522765.1 Ophioninae sp. B BG-2022a | reverse complement strand
AATAATTAAAATCCGATGATTTTTCGATTTTTGGCAGAATTTCAAAGTTGGACCATCGATTTTTGCCAATTTTTCCATACATACCCCTTTGCCTCTTTTCTTCCCATTTTTCAAGTGGACTTTCCGGAAAAACTATACAAGATATCGATATAAATCCAACGCCATTATTCAAGTCAGGCAAAAACCTTTTCCAAGCTCACCAAATAAATCTCCATAGCTAATAAGAAGCTCACCCTACGACTCTTTGAAATTTCGTGATTTTTGAGATTCCGGAAAAGTCGCCGGAAAAGTCGAAAAAAATTGTTTTCCCTTGTTAAACTCTTAAAAGGGTCTATTTAATCAGAAATTTTCCGCTGATTACGAATACGCCCATTTTTTGTCGATTCTACAAATACGACTGGAAAAATTGGAAAAAAACATTTCCAAAATTTTTTTTTTTCTAGGAATCAACCAAAATTCCCTTAATAAAAAATCAGAAGATTGCTCGTCGCCATAGGTCCCTGGAGTTCTCACAACCCCCCTACCCCTCTCACCCTCCACCCAACCTTCCTAATCGAATCTAGTGTAATGAGAGATTATTAGAAACGCGCGTGTCAGGACACGTGTTTTTTTCACGCGAGAAGATCCAGAGTTGGTAAGACGAAGCTTTTGAGGAAACGCGATCTCGAGGAGGGCCAAGTGTCCCGTTCCTCAATTTTGCTATCGGTTACGATGTACTATATATACTCGGGTAAAAAGGGGGGGGGGTCGTCGTCATGAACCAAAGGGATGGAAGGGTCCCCAATAAAGGGAAAATTGAAATACGAAGTCGAAAAGAAGGGATAACGTGAGAGGAAAGAAAATTGCACTTCGGGTCCATCGAGGAAGCGAACAGTCGATTTTCTTTCTTAAGGATCATCCCTCATCCCATGGGAATATTGGAGGGGGTTGAACGACCGAGGAAACAAAAACCGATCGTTAGGGAATAAACGAAAATTGGAAAGAGCGAGTAACAAAGCTCACGAACGTCCATCAAAGCGATGGAAAAAAGACATGGAAGCTGACATAATGCGACGAGAGAAGAAAAAATGATGCTCCAGATGTGATAGCTTTTCATTCAGCCAGGTTTAGAATACAGTCAATGGAGATTCGTGACGGATTTGGTGGAATGAAAATAAAGGACAGGGGAAAGAGCAAAGATTTTTTGTGGCTGTCGTTTCAATCAAACCCAAACAGAAGCAATTATTTTTTGTGAGAAAAAATCAAACCCAAACACGAGCAACAATTTTTGATGATCCAAACTCGAACCCAAACATAACAATAATTTTTTTTATGATACAAAGTCAAACTTAAACACAAGCAACAATTTTTATGATACGAACCCAAACCCAAACAACGATTTTTATTAATCCAAACTCAAACCCAAACATCAGCAATAATTTGTAATTAGCCAAACTCAAACCCAAACACGAGCAAGAATTTTCGATGAGCCGAACTCAAACCCAAACATAAGCAACAATTTTTGATGATACTAACTCGAAACCCAAACACAAGCAATAATTTGCAATGAGCCAAACTCAAACCCAAACACAATCAACAATTTGTAACGTTCGTTGCATGATTCTCGCAAGTTCGCGAATCTGTGCCACGTGAGTACCCGGTACTGTCCCCAAATGACGTAACCACAGAGGAGAGAGTAGACTTGTCGAGAGACCCGGCACGACGAGACGTCTTTCCTCTTCGGAGACTGCACGATTCGGCGCTAGACTCGTGCGCAGCCATTGCATTTGGTACCAATTTGGACCAGTTACACCTTATTACGTAGAATGAAAACCTTGATCCATTTGGGTTTGGGTTTGTTTGGGTTTCCTAATAAAACCTCGAAATTTTTCTAGAATGAAACCTTGAAACATTCCTAGAATGAAAACCTTGATCCATTTGGGTTTGTTTGGGTTTTCTAGAATGAAAACTCAAACTATTCTAGAATGGAAACCGTGATTCATTTGGGTTTGGATTTGTTCGGGTTTCCTAAACAAATCCTCAAACAATTCCTAGAATGAAAACCTTGATCCATTGGGGTTTGGGTTTGTTTGGGTTTTCTAGAATGAAACCTCAAACTATTCTAGAATAGAAACCGTGATTCATTTGGGCTTGGGTTTGTTAAGATTACCTAGAATGAACCCTTGAAACTTTCCTAGAATGAAAACCTTGATCCATTTGGATTTGGATTTGTTTGGGTTTTCTAAACAATACCTCAAAAAATTCCTAGAATGAAAACCTTGATCCATTTGGTTTTGGGTTTGTTTGGGTTTCCTAGAACAAAACCTCAAAAAATTCCTAGAATGAAAACTTTGTTTGGGTTTCCTAAACAAAACCTTGATTACTTTTTCCTAGACCGAAAACCTAGCTCCATTTGGGTATTGGCTCGATCATTCGTGGTTCAATATTCCACCAAGTCAAAAGGCATTCCCAATCACAATTTGTAATCGAACTTGGGCTATTAAATATTGCGTAATTTGCAATTCAAAGCTATCAATTACAAAAGTGATACTTTATTGTCCGGGGCCTATGACACGACATCACGGTGGAATATCATTTACATGGACGGGCAGAAGCGTGTATTGGCTCTTGTTGCACGCTGTCGTAAACTTCCCGATCTGCCCACCGTTCTAGCGGAATGCTCAAGCGCACCTAATAAAAGAGCAGCACACGGAGGGAGTCCCTCCGCGTTGGTGTGCGTTGATAGACTCCCTCCCTCTTGGACGGACCAGCCGAGAGGCAATCGGGATTGAGAGTCATAGTCAATGAGTCACAACCCGTTTACCACACTCCCGTGGTTATTAATAATGCCTCGGCCTCATTGACGACCGTGCGAAAAATTCTCGACTTTCACTTCCGTTCCGGGCAGAACAATAAGATGGTTGCATTGTTGGGAGCCAGCCAGGAGACCTCTCAGGAATCCCCTCGTGTGACATTTTCCTTTCGATTGCAGACCTGTGGAATTTCCTGACTCATTTTTTTCTGTCTTGGTCGCATCAGTCATATTTTTACACCGTATCATTCCATGTCACCTGATGATATGAAAAAAATATCACGGATCCAATATTACACGAGAAAATATCACGATAGAATATTCTTAGGAAGCCTAGAATCAAACAAACCTAAACAAACCCAAACAAACTACAGTCCTATTAAGACGAAGTGGATTAGGTGATCATTCGGACCATCTGAAATGGATTATTCCATCTCCTACCAGGGAAGACTACAGGTCCTTCGTTGTTCTTTGACCTACATCCTGGACAAACCCAAACAAACCCAAAAAAACCACATTCCATTAAATCGAAGTGGACTAGATGATGGGACAATCTGCAATGGACCCTCCCTGCACCAAGAAAGTTTGAAGGCTCCCTGACCTTCGTTGACAATCCTGGACAAACCCAAACAAACCACATTCCATTAAATCGAAGTGGACTAGATGATGGGACCATCTGCAATGGATCCTCCTTCCACCAAGAAAGTTGAAAGTCTCCCTAACCTTCGTTGTTCTTTGATCCACATACTTCCTCCACTTTTCACCATTTTGCACCTTACCCCAAAGGGATGTTTTGGTTGGAAGGAGAGGTTGTTTCCATAACCCAGAAATATCCAAAAGCTGATGACACGTCAGATGTGGTCAGCAGGGCCTATTTATTTTTCATTGGCTTTGATAAACACTCGTCACGGTTTTTCCTCTGGAACGTCCATCAAACTTGATGTCCCGGAGTATTGGGTGGTCTCTGTTGTATCGGAAGATTATACGGGCGCAAACAAGGCCGGAGCAGCTGTCAAAGCGCCCTGACCTTTCAACCTCTCGACCGAGTCCGCATTTACGGTCCGGTTAGAAGCGGGTGTAGCAACAGCGGTGGTATTCTCGGTTCTGGAACGTTTCGATGTTTTGCTTGCTAATGCAATCGCAATACGGCGTGCCTGACCAGGCTAGGAACATCCGGGCGATCAGCTGTTCCTCGATCGAGTAAACACTCCCCGATTCCTAGTGGGGTCAAACCGATGGAAGGTGCCAACGGAAATGCTGAATATGAACGATCAGCTATTATTGGCAGGAAGAGATGCACACGTGTCATGTGTCATCTCGACGTTGATGAAACGACAGAGTGACCCGGAAGAACTGCCAGATGGAAGATCCACCAAAGGATTAACAAAATCGATGACGTTGACGGCCGTCCGTTTACTTTGGTCTAATAGGCCAACGTCCAGTTTGGCTCAGCTGGTGTATGCCGATCCTTTTAAATTTGGATTTTTAGGATCGTGGTTGCTAAACATAGGTTTTTAGGAAAGTCGAACTTTTTAGCTTGGATTCGATTAGGAATGATCGTTAGGTAGTTTTCTCGTTTTGGCCAGGGTATTAGGTGTAGTATTTGGGTTTGGGTTTGTTTGGGTTTCCTAGAATTAGAGATTGAAACTTTTTCCCGGAATGAAAACTTTGATCCATTTGGGTTTGGGTTTGTTTGGGTTTTCTAGAATGAAATCTTGAAACTTTCCTAGAATCCTTGATCCATTTGGGTTTGGATTTGTTGATCCATTCGGGTTTGGGTTTGTTTGGGTTTTTTAGAATTAAACCTTGAACCTTTCCTAGAATCCTTGATGCATTTGGGTTTGGGTTTGTTTGGGTTTCCTAGAATTAAACCTTGAACCTTTCCTAGAATCCTTGATCCATTCGGGTTCGGGTTTGTTTGGGTTTCCTAGAATTAAACCTTGAACCTTTCCTAGAATCCTTGATACATTTGGGTTTGGGTTTGTTTGGGTTTCCTAGAATTAAACCTTGAACCATTTCCAAAATAAAAACCTACAATATCTCTGATAGTTCCTGATAAAAATCAGCTTCCGTTTGAGTGTTTTCACCAGTTCCATCCAGCAGTCTCTCATTCGCCATTTATTTTTCCTCTTCGTCTTTCACTTCGGTTTTCACTCGTCGTTCTTTGCGAGCAATTCATTCCCCAGATTCGTCGCCCGGCGCACAAGCCGCCCCGACGCTATCCGGACATGTATATGGATGAGGAAAAAAAGAAGGATGCCGAGAGGGCGCAGCGGTAAGAAAACCGCGCTATCCCGCTGTTCTGCGGTGGAGTTTTGCTTCGCATGCACGGTACATAACCTCCCCTAGTATTTCTCGATGTAAATTAAACTGCGGTCTTACGGCAGCTCGTGCTCCGTATGTTACGGACGATCTTTTTCTCTCTTCCACATCCAGCATCCAGAACCGATGAAAACGTTAGACGACCAAAAGTCATTTTCTTTCTCCCTCTCATAATATTTTATATTTTCTCCCGCCATTCAATTTTCTTCCACAAAACTTTTAAGGGGTTAGAACACGAAGACGACGCCGAAATCACATTATATTAATATTATCAATTCATTATTCATCAAATTTCACCACTATTAGTATTTATTCATTAGAATATTTGAAATTTATTTTTTATAACAAACTTTTTTTAAAAATGTTATTTTGTAGGAATAGCCACAATTTAAAAATGGATAAATATATATATTTCGTAAAAATCAAGATTCTGCGTCATAATATTATTGATATGTGTTATAATATTTAATGAATATATTTTAATATAGGAAGGATTATTCTAAATTTATATTTGTATTATTATATTTATAATAATATTACTAATTGATTAATTTCATTCCTCAAGTGTTTTCTGCAAGAAGTAATTTTGTAGAAATAGCCAAGATCTAAAAAATCCATTAAAAAAAATAATTCATTAAAAAATACTAGAAAATAAAGATCATCTTAGTAATTTAATTTTTCTAATTAATCAAGCCTGTTTTTAACTATTGTAAGAAATTTTGTACGAATACCCAAGATTCCCAAACCTACAAAAATAAATAATAATTAATTTAAAAAAAACAATAAAATAAAGATTTCCATACTTTAACCTTTCCGTTACTTTACTCTATATCTAAATCAAACATTTCCGTCCAAAAGCCATAAAAATTCGTCGAAATATCGCCAACCCAAAAACGTTCATTACGATGATTATCTGTCACGTGATTTACGTCTAGACACAAAAAAGTCCCATCGCAAAAAAAAATCGGTAAATGGGTCCGTAAAAAAAAGGCCTCGGCGAGAGAGGCGAAAAAATGTTGAAAATATTGGTAGCCAAACGAGGAGACTATTTTCACTCGCGATGCTTTGATTTATTCGGGGGAAATATCGCGTGGGTGGCGGTTCGTCAATCGAAAGAGTGCCGTTGCTGAAGACTCGTCGACGTGTGTTTCACACAGTTGGCCGTAATGGAGTGCATTGTCGGTCTATGCGAGGAAAATGTTCACGGGCGTACAGGTGGATAGCTAGGTAAATATATGGTCTTTCGCTTCTTTTTTTTTCACTTTTTAATTTTTTTTTTTTTTTTTTTTCATTGTCTTTTTTCATTTTTTTTCGAACGGCGGAAAAGTAACATGACATAACGCGGCTTTATCCATCGCCCGAGTAGTTTTTGTCCCGGATGGAGATAATACGAATGGGCAAAAATCCTTTTATCCTCTTTCCCTCGTCCATTTTCGCTTCTTTCCCTCTTTGGGCTTACGATTTTTTTCTTTTTTTTTCGTTTTTTTATTTTTTTCTATTTTTTTTTACTACTTTGTCCCCCCCTTTTTACGGACCTCTGTTCTTTACGCCGCCATATATCCGCTTGCCTCGCCACCCCCCCCCCCCTCCCTGCTCCGCTTTATACGTGAGAGAATAATATTCTTTGTCAAACGTACATTTTCCTCGCTCGAGACTACCGGCAAACACTTCGTGTCACAAAAGCAGCTTTCTCGTATCGAGTACAATTTTTCATTTTTTTTCTTTTTTCATTTTTTTTTCTTCGTCTTTCGTAGGCAAATAAAATTAATTTTATTTGTTTATTCTCGTGGATAATCCGTAATCGTGAATTTGATATTTTTTTTTTGAAGATAGATAGGAGCTGTCTTGTATGATAAGGGGACTGAAAATTGGCTTGGCTATTTTCGAACGATATTTGAAGATTATTTGGTTTTCTGATATTTTGATAATATCCATTAATTAATTCGAATTTATTCCAGCATCGGTCTATGCGATCGCTTTAAATGATCATTCGAAAAAAGCAAATTCCGAAAGGGTTTTTTTTAATACAATTATTTTTTTTCAATTTTGAATTATTTTAATTTTCCTAATTATTCACATAATTTCTTTTGCGAATTTTGGGTTTGAAGTAAATAAAAAAATCCTTTTTTCTGCTTTCCAAAAAAAAGTATAAAAATAAGTCGAGGAAAATGAATACAAAATAAAACAAAAAACTAAATTTAAAAAAATAAATACTAAAAATTTAAACACACAAAGAAATACAAAAAAATAGCAAAAAATCAATTAATAATTCTGAAGGTCATCACAGTACCAATTTTCAACTCCATAAATATTAAAAAATTTCCAGATGTCTAAATAACCTGAAATGACTATTTTTCAAAAATGGTCGAAATGGGAACATCCGTCGGAAAATATTTTGATTAATTGACAAGTTTTTGCTAAATAAACTTTCGAAGAAAAAGCATAGAACAGCAGCTCTCGGTCGATCGCTCCAAAGTCTTTTCTTCCGAAACTGTTTCCGTTGTCATTAGTTTTCCAGCTGTATCCTTCGAGCTTTTCAGTTAGAAAAATCGTGTGTAGTTTCGTCCGTTCAACTTGTAATTTTCTTCTTATCCACTCCGTCATTATCCCAGTTCAAAGAAAATAGTCTTGTGTACTAATCGAAACTCGCGGCTGTTCCTACAACCAGGAATTTTCACCTTTCCATTATCTCAGCTGTCGTACTTTTTTTTTACCAAAACGTTCGACGAGTTAACGCCAGATGACCTCAATGAGTTTCAGCTTGGCTCGAACTTCTCGTTCCGTTCCAATCTCACCTTCGCTTCTCCGCAAATATCTGCCAACTTCGAGCCAAAATAAAAAAAAAATTTGATATTTCTGAAATTTTTTTTATACCAAAAAATAGTGTTATGTAATGTGAAAAAATCCCAATGTCAGAATGAAAGATAGGAAGGTCACTGCCAGGACTTTCGGAATCATTAATTTGTTTCTTTATATTTATTTTTATTTATTTATACATTTTTTTAGTATTTGATTTATTATAAATTTATTTGTAGCATTATTGTTTATTTTATTTATTTATTTATTACTTATTTATTTATATTATTTTTTTTTTCTTATTCATTACTAATTTTTCTATTTTTATTTTCGTCTATTTTATATTTTTGAGTTCTTTTTTTATATGAATTCTTTTTAAATTATTTCTTTTCATATTAATTTATTTTTAATTTTGATATGTTTTTTTCTTCGTTTCATAACCAAAATTGTAACACTAATCTTAATTTTCTCCTAGAAATATTTATTCCATCGAACCAAAAAAAAATACTCAAAACAATTACACATTTGAGACTTTCGTCTCAATTATTCCCAGGCGAGTAAACAATTTCCCTCATCCGAGTGACTTATTTTCCACGTAGGTGTTCTTCCCATCGGCAATTTCGCGTCCTCGAGAAATAGAGAGGTTTCCATCCGCGTGTCACTCGGGATTAGCACTTATCGTGATTCTCGTGGATTGGCATGGATGTAAAAAAATAATAATAATAATAAAAATAATGGAAGTTCTCACAGGCGTTTTTCTTAAGGTATGCAAGCGAATCTACGTTCCGTTTGTCGGAGCGACCGAGTTGCAAAACAATTTCCGTCTGACTGTAATTTATGCGCATGTACGGGTGATTCCACCGTCGATGCCCAACCCTCTTCGGAATCTCCGCAAAAACATCGATTATCCGATTAATCGGCTAAAAGATAACCAACAGAAAAACATAAAAAAATAAAAAATTGTTTTATTGTACAAAGAGTACTATTACAATTAATAAATAATAAATTACTGAAAATAATTCATAAATATTTGCTAAATAAATAAACAATTATATTTGATTACTAGATAATTAATATAATAAATAAAACATTTATAAAAATTGAGTGGAACAAAACAATTGATAAAAATTAATTCATTAATTGAATGAAAAAATAATTATTTAATTCATTTAACAAAGAAAATTAACTAACAAAAAATAACAACAATTAATGAGAACTAAAAATTCGAAAAAATTGATAATTCGAAGAGAACAAATGATTCACCAAAAAATATAAAGAATACGTAATCGATTGTTTTATACAAAATATCAATACCCTCATTTAATCGTAAATTTAATCGTGCACTAATTAAAAAATAAAAAACCCATTTAAAAAAAACAAAAGAACTCCAAAACCCAACCACAATCTATTTTTTCCAAACTCTATTTTTTTTCAAATCTACTTATTACAAAATAAGAGACCAATTTTCAAAAAATCCAAAAAATAAAAAAAAATAAAAAAACTACAAAACCAAATCGCGATCAATTTTTCCATCCTCGTTTCCATACCTCCGAACCGGAAACTTAAGGAATCGCCTTTACAGCCGGACCGAAGATCATGGGAATGGAAAGCACGTACTTCACCGTGAGATGAGTGACGCAATTAGCGTCCTTGTCGATAATGGCGGCATCGTGCACTCTCGCATAAATCGCGGCGCCGAGAATCGTGACAGCGCTAAAAAAAAAAGAAAAAAAAAAGAAAAAAAAGTCAAACCGTAGGATGATCGTCGAGGGCGAGGAGTCCCTCCTCAAAACCTCCCTCTTCGCTCCCGGCCCCTCCTCTTTCCCCGCCAAGAACGATCACGATCTGTGAGAAAATAATTCGAACGGTTTTGCGCGGGCGCGCGAGGAGAGGCTCTGAAAAAAATCGTTTGTACGAGAGGTCGATGAAAGTTCCTCCTCAACGATGTGCAACTTGATTACCTTGCGAAAAAAAATTTTTTTTTTTTCAACTCGCGTGAGCCTGACAACGGGAGGTCCGGACCAATGAGAGAGAGAGAACCCGGGAGAGAATCGATGATTCCACACGGCTCGAGATAACGCGACGAAACCCTCCCCCCTGCCCCTCCGAAATATCCAATTTTTTTTTTACGCGCGCCTTCTCGCGGAAAATAAATACCTTGACGCACTTCACCAACCTCAACATCCGAACGTGCCGTAAAAAAAAACAAACAAAGAAATAAAACCTCGTTATTTTTCATTCGCGGATTTTTTGTATTTTTTTTTTAATTTTTTTTTGTAATTTTTTTTTTTTCGTCGCGCATCCGCGACTTTTCAAATTCTCTCTCGCGTCTGAAACCGCACTTGATTTATGAAAAGGGTGGAAGGACGAGGGGATATAGCAGAGAAGGGAGGGATGGTGAGGGGGGATATTCGTTTCGACCGATTCACAATGGATATCCTTCGTATCCTGTTACGTTAATTAACGCTCGTCAGCCTCGCGAAAATTCCTTCGACATCGATACTTGCCAGACAAATGTATAGGTGCACTCGCGTGATCGGTAGCGAAAAGTTGCCAGGGATTCGCCATTAAAAATTTGACAGAAGTGATTTTTTTTCCTTTTGTTTTTGTGGGGGCAGGGAGGGAGGAAAAGGTAGGGTTGGAAAATCCAGCGTTGGCTCGTGAAAAGACAATCGGTGGAAGACTCCATACCGAGTTTCGTGCGATCGTTATTCTCTTGATCCTCACTCGTGATGGGCTCGATGTTTGCCTCGTTGAAACAACAACGAATGGGTATTTCTCTTTTTTTTTATATTTATTTTTTTATTTTCATTGTTAATGATATATTGCAGATTTGTTGTACATATCGATGAAGAATAATTTCTAAAAATGAGTTTATGATTTTTGTAGCTAAAATCTGCATAAACAAATTTGTTACATAATAATACTTTTTGTTTAGTTGTGAATTTGGAAATTTGATTTGATTTTTACAATAATTTGTTTGAGTTTGAATTGAGTTTTTAGAATAAGTTGGTTTCATATTTTGCATTAATTACTTTGCACTGATTGTTTATTTTTGTAAATAGAATTCTTGAAGATTTAAATCATAGTGTCTGTTTGTTGCTACAATTTATTTGCTTTCCAATAATTTTTTTCGTCTTTTTCTTTCTGGATAGTTGAATGGTAAATCCTTTCAATGGATTGTTGCTATTCTGGAGGTTTGATGGAAATAGAACGACTTGGTGGAATTCCGGGCTCCTCCAGCCCATTATTCCATTTGGTCCAGAACGATCAATCCAAGATGTACGTGCCGAAGGATTTCGTGATTTTTTGAAAAGATGAGGGATCTGTATTGGGGAGAATTCTGGAGCGCGTGCTTTCGTACGTACATTCCTCATCGATGATAGGGATAAGGCTTGAGAGAGTGGAAGAGAGAGGAAGAGAGAGAGAGAGAGAGAGATTTTGATTTGTTTGGGTTTGTTTGGAGAAAGAGATTTTTATTTTATTTGGTTGGGTTTGTTTAGAGAAAAGGATTTTTATTTGATTTGTTTGGGTTTATGTAGAGAAAGAGAGAGAGATTTTTATTTTATTTGTTTGGGTTTGTTTGGACAGAGAAAGATTTTGATTTGTTTGGGTTTGTTTGTAGAGACAGGTTTTGATTTGATTTGTTTGGGTTTATGTAGAGAAAGAGAGAAAGATTTTCATTTTATTTTATTGGGTTTGTTTGGACAAAAAAGATTTTGATTTGTTTGGGTTTGTTAGCAGAGACAGATTTTACGTTGATTTGGTTGGGTTTGTTTAGAAAGAGAGAGAGACTTTGATTTAATTTGTTTGGGTTTATGTAGAGAAGGAGAGAGAGAGAGAGATTTTTATTTAATTTGTTTGGGTTTGTTTGCAGAGAGAGATTTAGATTTGATTTGTTTGGGTTTGTTTAGAAAGAGATTTTCATTTAATCTGTTGGCGTTTGTTTGGGTTTATCTGGAGAGAGAGAGAAAGATGCAGAGATGAAGTAGGAGGAGTTCTCCAGCTTGATGCCGGAGTTCGCAACAACGACGGGAGCAAGCACACTTTCGATATTCCGCTCAAGGTGAACCTCGTATAAGCGAGTGAATTACGATCGAGCAACTAGTTCACGGCGAGAGAGCGCGCGCGCCGAGTTCCAACACCCACGCCAGCCCAATGCATAGCTATTACGAACGATAAGCCCATACACGTTGGCCCAACCGTGTGTGCAGCCAAAGTGCCCCCGTTCCTCGCTCTTTTCCACTCACTCCAGACTTTCAACTTTCTGCCTCTCCATTTTATCCTGCTTGTCTCCAGTACCAACTTCCAGGAGACTCCAAACTCGAACCTAAACGGACTTTCGATTCATCCAGGATTTTTGGCACCAAACCGGAAGTGGCAATTCCGATACTACTTTCCTTCACCATTCAAGTGGCTCGTTTCCAAATAGATCCGGAATTCACAATCGTTGACGGAAAACAGCTCGTCTATGTTGAATTGAGGAAAAGAACTCTCATCAGCTCCGATAAGACACTTTTTCCATGTTGGAGTACTCGATTTCAAACTAGGTCCAGATTGCTACAATTTCTTTCATTTTATCATTTCCAAATGGATTAAGACTTCAAATTAGATTTCCAGGTACAAAGATTTTTAGATTTCCCAATTCTTGAGCCCAAACAGACCCAAACTTTCTGTCAACTTCACAATTGATGGACCCAAACAAACCCAAACTTTCAGTCGACTGGACAATCGATGGACCCAAACAAATCCAAACTTCCAGTCGACTTCACGATTAATGGACCCAAACAAATCCAAACTTCCAGTCGACTGGACAATTGATGGACCCAAACAAATCCAAACTTCCAGTCGACTTCACAATTGATGGACCCAAAGAAACCCAAACTTTCAATCAACTTCACAATTGATGGACCCAAACAAACCCAAAGTGTCAGTCGACTCGACAGTCGATTTCAATTGACGTGGCAGGAGGTTATTGAAATAAATCAGCAATCTAGACGATCAGACATAATGGAAAAAGTCATGATGTCATCAGCTATCAGTAGTGGAAAAGAGACAACATCATACCAGAAATATTCTTCGAATGGTAAGTGACCATTGGGGGAGGCACTGAGAAGTATTACTCTGCATAACAAGCTGGAAGACTCCAGAAAGAACGATGATGGAGAGAAGTAGACTCAGGTATGTGCATACATCAGTACATCAAGAGAGAAACGCGGTTGAACGTCCAGAGCGTATGAAAGATGGGGTAGGAAAGAGAAAGGGGTCGAAGGGGCTCTCAGCAAGACAGGTAGCTGGCTCTGTCGAATTTAGGACCTGGAGAAGTACGATAGAGAATCAAGGAAGGAGCAAGAGGCCACAAGAGAAAGAGAGAGAGAGAAAGAGGGAGAAAGAGCTAGAGGTTAAGGGGGCTGGAGAAAATTGAAAAAGTAGTGTGGGGGAATTCACCGGTCGAAAGGAGAAGATCCTCCAGGAAAGTTGGAGGGAGAGATATAACTGTTGAAGCGAAAGATATCAGGATGGGAAAGAACGGACCAGGAGAGAAACCGGGTGAAGCCAAGATTGAGCGTAGGGTTTGATGGTGAAGCAAAGAGAAAGAGAGAGATTGGAGAAAGAGAAGCCACTGAGATATAAACCGAACAAACCACCTAGGCAGGTAAGCTGCAGCAACATCAGCAGCGGTAGCACCAACAACAACAACCAACCGAGGAATCAGCCAGTCAGGTGTGAGGAGAGATCACGGAAGATCGGTGGAAGATCCAAAGAGGGACTCAAGTATGCTGGGGTATGAGGAAGGAAGAAGGTGGCAAGGGAAGGAAGAGGAGGCTGGGGGGGGGGGGGGTTCGGGCGAATCGCAGTGGCGAAGGATGCTAACAGCCGCAAACGAGTCTGGCTTCCAGTAGAATAGGGATCCTCAACGTCCAACATTGGCTTGCAAAAAACACCTGCCATCATCTCTTGACCGCTCTTTTGTTTTTTTTTTCACCGGCCTCTTTCGTTCTCTACCCGTCTCGTTCTAATCTCCCTCGTACTTTATTCGAACCTCAGGTATCCTGGTATCAACGACTGAGAGATGATGACGCGATAAGTCATCGCAAAATGGACCAATCAAATGAGGCAGTGCAATGAGGGAACACTCAATTGGAATTTCGTACAGACCTGGCAAAGTGGCTTGCAGGGGTCAGAAGTTACTTTTACCAGAAGTAGAAAGATGAAAATATGTCAAGTAACAGTTTTACCCTGAAATATGGCAGGTCCAATCCTTTTTTCTTGAGGGTTGGAAGAGGATTGGACCAGATGACTTTAGGTCGAAATGCATCTTTGCGCATTGAGGTTGCTGGAACCATCCACCTAGATGGCTAACTCGGGTGACGTAATAAAATATCTTTTGCATCCTCTTGAGGACACCCAGAAAATTCTTGAGGGTAAAGTACCAAGGTTTGCGGCGAGGATTGATGCTCACGTTTCTCGCGTGTGGCCAAAGTGCTCAGACGAAGACAGAACTGGAGAGAGAATTCTCCGACCGTCGTTGATTTTCGGCTCAGAACCGTCCAGCTGGTACAGGTGTTCGGAGAACCGAGTAAATTGCAGCCTAGAAATTACGGCGTCAAGACAACATGGCTTAGGAGCGTTCACCCGGTTATCCTGAGGGCCGAAACGAGTAGGGGAATTTTGGGCAAAACCAGCCAGCCTGGGGCATGCTTGGTTGGCATCAACCCTCGCGATCTCGGGGTTGTTAATGTCGCCCGATTCCTACCAGGGGGGGAGAGATTTCCTTCGTCTCGTCTTTCCACTCTTCATCTTCATTCTCGGCCTCTTCGTCGGCTCAAGTTAATGAAATTTTGCCAGGTAGGCTCTCATCCAAACTCCGGAAGATACTAGACCTGGGCAGGCCACGATGAAAAGCGAAACGAGGAACCCAAACTTAGGTCCCTCACGAGTGAGAAGAACGAGGATGGAAAAGGACTCGAGAGGGACGCAAGGGAAAGAGGGAGTGAGAAGTGAGAGCAGTGCAATTGCGTTAACAAATTAGCAAAGCAAGGGACGCAATTGCCAAAATTGATGAGACGTAGCTTTGCAAAGTCACATTTTTTTTCTAAATGAGGGCACTTGAGGGCATTGGTGATCTCATCCCTGGTCTGGGTCCATCAATGAACTTGATGGCCGGTATCCATCAATGAACTTGATGACCGGTATTCATCAATGAACTTGATGGCCGGTATCCATCAATCAACTTGGTGACTGGTATCCATCAATGAACTTGATGACTGCTATCCATTAATGAACTTGATTATTCGTGGTCATCAATTAACTTGATGGCTATCAATGAATTCGATGACTGCTATCCATCAATGAACTTGGTAGTTTCTAGCCATCAATGAACTTGGTAGTTTTTAGCCATCAATAAACTTGGTAGTTTCTAGCCATCAATGAACTTGGTAGTTTTTAGCCATCAATAAACTTGGTAGTTTCTAGCCATCAATGAACTTGATGGCTGGTATCCATCAATAAACTTGACGGCTGGTATCCATCAATAAACTTGATGGCTGGTATCCATCAATAAACTTGATGGCTGGTATCCAACATGACGAATACCAGTAGCTGTCTATCAATGAACTTGGCATTTGCTAGCCATCAATAAACTTGATGTTCAATGTCCCTCAATAAACTTGAATATCCATAAACGAAAGTGACCCGTGTCCATCAACGAATATTCTCATCAATGCCGAGAACTTGACGATCCCGTTTTCCACCAGCCGGGACATTGCTCTTCTCCTATTTGAGCAGCAGTCTTTTCGTACTTTGACGACACCACTGAGGGCCCTCGAGACGAAAAGTTTTCTCGGGTTGCCTGATTTATTTGCGCACATTTCGATATTTGTTTAGCCTCTTAAACGCGTTTTCGCTGCTTCGCTGGTCGGAGTTAGGGGCCGGTGTGGTACGAGAGACGAAATTTGTACGGACCTCTCCTGGAGGCAGCCCAATCGTGAGGTGGCGAAAGTTTTGGCTCTCGTGGAGAGGTGGTCGGTTGAAGTGAGCTCCTTCACGTCATTAGAACTTTGTATATCATGAAGCTAATTGGCGATCGCAACCAATATGGCTCCAACCATTCTGCCAAACTACCCCCCAACCCCCATCACTCTTTTGACTGCCATGAACTGCCAACAGCTAGAGCTGTATCCCGAAACTTGTAGCTTTCGTATTTTACGAATTAACGATTCGCTCGTTCATTGGCGCTCATCCTCATGATGAGGAAAACAAACCCAAACGGGATAAGAGATTGCTGGGTTCTAAGTATTTCAGGGGTGAGTTTTTCGTCGGAGATTTTAAAAGCCACTGAAGCCCCTCCGAGTTTGCTCGAGGAAACAATTAATTATGCGCCCACTCCAACTTTCCTCTTTTTTTTCTTTTTTTCTTCTTTTTTTCTCTCTCACTTCTCGTCCTCTTTTTATCCACCAGTTTTCATTCGTTTTTCAGCCAAACAACCGTAATACGTTATTCACCCTCACGATTCACTTTCCCTCACTTTTTAGCCCTCACAGAAGTCACCCTCCAAATTCCAGCACCCTTCCAACTCGTTTGCTCATTTTTTATCTCTCTTTTCGTTTTGTTCCAGGTAAGTACCGCTGGAAGTGGCCTTCCCAAAATTCGTACACTCCGGAAGTGTCTTCAGTCGTTTGGGTGAGTTTAATCCTTCAGGAATGAAACGGAATCGATCGGCATTCTTAAGGCTAAAAAATGGAAATTTGAGAAATTTGGGGTAAGAGGTGATTATCGATTTTTTAATCATTTGGTGGAAACCGCAGTTATTCAAGTCCTAGTAATTAAAATTCAATTTTCTTTATTTTCTGACTTTTTTGTTTTTTTTTGTTTGGTCCAAAAGTAACCCAAACATTAGTAGATTTATTAAAAACAGTAACAATTCTTTTTTACATTTTATTTTCAATCAATGTTAAAAGATAAAACTTTTTTTTATTTACATAAATTTTATTCGATTTTTAAAAGCTGCTCTTTAACTTCCTGATTATTATCGGTTATTGTTTTTTTTTTATTGTGAAATTATGATATCGTGATTGGAGGCGTAATAATAATTACAGAAAAATTAAGGGGATTAAAAAAAATCAAAATAATAGAAGAGCACGTCTGACCTCAACGCAGAGTAAAAAATTAAGGGGGTAAAAAAATCAACTTGATAGAAAAGTACATTTGGGCCCAAAGTGAACTGAAAAATTAAGGGGGTTTAAAAAAATCAACCTGATAGAAAATCTTCACCATAAAAGAGTCCGTTACCCCCAAAGTGGACTGAAAAATTAAGGGGTGTTAAAAAAAATGCGGCTTGATAAAAAATCGGAGTTTTACTGTAATTTAAGGGTTTGAGAGAGCCGGCTGTTTTGGGTGGCTGGAGAGCGCGTAGCAACGGTGATACAAAGAATGGAACGTGAACGAGGGTCGTCAAGAGAGGAACGTCGACCCCTAAGCGATTGGCTACAATTGCTAATGAAGAGCTCAGGACTAAATAGGTTGTAACCCGTTCTCTATCTCGTCATATCCTTTCGCGCAGTCCGGGCCCTCGATGTCCTGACCCTCGACGTCGTCCTCGCTCCGAGACCCGCTGTGCTCGTCCTCCAGACCGTTACATATGTAGTACCTCGCTGACCTTTTGTTCCCGGCTAGGACTATGCATACACTCGCTCGGTGAACGTCGACACGCGCGTCTCGACTCTAACCTCCTGCGAAACGTGCACTTTCCTACCCAAAAAAAAGCGTCCTCGGAACCCTTCTGTAGTATCAATTAAATCCGCGATTAGCCCTTGACGACCCTTCACGCGCAACCAGCCAACCGGTCTCCAACTTTTCGCCTTTGAAATCCCGCTCCAAGGCCAATCGAAATACCAGACGAAACTTTCGATACAAAATTGCGAATTCACGCTGTATTTGACACTCGTGTCGTTAGGCTCAAAGGGTGGGGGATCCTAAAGGGAAACTTTAATTACGAGAGAAATTGCCTTTTCATTCGTTTATTTATTTATTTATTGTTATTTATTTTTTTCTTTTTTTATTTATACTTATATTTATATTTATATTTATATTTATCTTTTTATTTATATTTATATTTATATTTTATTTATTTGATATTATTTTTGCTTGCTACTCAACTATTTTTTTAAATCAATTTATCATCAACAAAATATTCTCTACCGCCTTCCCCCCCCTAAAAAAATACCAAAACCAGTCAGTCCAAAACCCAAACAAACCCAAACAATCCTAAACAAAAAAAATCATCTTCTTCCAACTTCCATCGCCATTGTGTGTCCCTTGACAAGTCCGAGTTCTGCGATGTCAGAGGTTCGTTTGATAGGTAGAAAGGGCACCAGTAAATAAATTTAAAAAAAAAATCGAAAAACGTCTCTCGTCGAGATGTACGACGATGGGTTTATGAATCAAGTAGAATTCACTCGTGGAAGGCATAACCCACTCCCTCCCCCCTGGACCGCCGTAGACTCTTCTGGAATATTATCGAGAAATAAATGGTCACCTAACGTGGGATCCAACGCGGTTTGTAATAAAGTACATATATAATCTTACCCAGGGTTATGCACTGCGTAAATACGTGTACCGAAGCTGCATACACGAGAAATTCTCGAGCGACTCGGTTCACTTCGTCGAGGACTGTCCGCGTACGTGCAGTACGAGTGTATTACTCCGAAAGAGGGGAAAGGAAGGAAAGAAGGGAAAAGAGAAGGAGAAGGGGGTGGAGAAGAAAAGGAGGGAGGGGGGGCAAGAAATGAAACCTTAAGGAGATGTTGGAGAATCCTGGGAGTCGAGATTTATTACAGGTAACGCCGCAAAGCCCCGTCCACCCGGGGGTTCAGAAACGGGTAGGTGAATACATATGAAGATTCGCGGTGGAGAGAGAAGATATGCGAGGGGGTGGGGAAAGGGGAAGGAAAGAGATGAAAAGCGTATCTTCGAGACCGAGTTATACCCCCGCGAGCGTACAATCGCAAGCAGCTTCACGCTGTCGCATGCGAACGCTAAAGAATCATTTACCGAATGGTACTATTAGTTACGAGTTACCCCACCAGCATACGCCGAGGGAAAATTGTTGGCTTTGTGTGGCTCGTGAGGATGTTGGAAGGGATGAGGATGTTGGAGGAAGTTGGAGGAATGACGATGAGCAGGGCAACCGTGAAGGTGAAACTTCCGGAGCTGACGACTTCCGGGGGTAAAATAGTTGACCAATGAATGGAACGAAGAGGAGTTGGATAGGATGTGGGTAGGTTGGAAGGAAGAGAAGAGTAAGCCTGGACGGTTCCGGTAGTGGTGGAACAGGAATCCAAACAAACCTAGACAAACCCAAACAAACCCATACAAGACCAGGTATCATTAAGAGCCAGGTATGATTAACCCAGACCCAGAGCCTAGATCAGGTATCATTAACACGGACCCAGAACCCAGACCAGGTATCATTAACCCATAAAAACCCAAACAAACCTATGCGAATACATACAAACCCCAAAAAACCCATACAAATCCAAACAAGACCAGGTATCATAAAATGCCAATCAACGTATAGATAGCTATCACTGTCTAAACCTGAACTGCCTTCAATGAGGATTCTTCCAGTTGCTACCAAAGAAAGTCCGTTTAGCCCTTCACTTACCAATCCAAGTTCATCAAAACCAGTATCATTGAAATCCACATAACTCATCGAGAACTGTCACCATAAAATCCAAAACTGCCTACAATGATTCCTCCAGTTGCTACCAAAAAAAATCCGTTTATCCCTTCACTTACCAATCCAAGTTCATCAAAACCAGTATCATTGAAATCCACATAACTCATAGACAACTGCCACCATCGAATCCAAAACTGCCTCCAATGAGGATTCCTCCACTTGTTACCAAAGAAAATCCGTTTATCCCTTCACTTACCAATCCAAGTTCATCAAAACCAGTGTCATTGAAATCCACATAACTCATGGATATCTGCCACCATCGAATCCAGAACTGCCTCCAATGATTCCTCCAGTTGCTACCAAAGAATATCTTCACTGCTCCGTTAGCCCTCCAATAGAAAGTTACGGTACTCCGTGAGCACGAGGATCGTTCTGCACCGCGCCTCAGGAACCCCAAGAAAGAGACAGAGAGGCAACGTTCGCAGACCAGGACGAATTCATCAGTCCTACCACGGACGAATGACGTTGAACACGGGTATTTTCCGTTTGGAGCGAGGTGGGTGTATTTGAAACGTGAAGAGGACACACGTAGGTGGAGTTGCTCGGGGGCTGGTAATGATCACGATTGAATGGGAATGAGGCCGAGGGAGCCAATACAATTAACCCCGGTCACAGCGTGGCATGGCCTATAGTAGAATGCAAGGCTGAAGCTTGCCTCATCTCCTTCCTCTTCCATACTACATTCGCGTTCTCTACCCGGACAACACCACCGAGTTTTGCCTTACCCATCTCTTCCATTAGACATCACGTGTGTGAAGTTCCCCTATACCTATTCTACCGGGACTAACCTCCGCTTAAAACTCGATGCGCTCGTACCTGCCGGCGGGGTTGCAGCTGCTCTCCCGTCTATACCTTCCTCCACCAAGCTAGAGGATAACCGAACTCGCCAAACGTAATTATTATCGCATCCCGCATACTAAACCTACTCCATACATCACAAACAAACCACGCGTGTGCGAATTAACCGTCTGATCAGAATCAACCACTCTTCCGGTTCACGATCAAAGCTATGGATGACTCTTCCATCCAGACCAAAGTCACTCTTTCAGCTGGAATACAACATTTCTCTGGGAGATACTGGAATGTCGATGGACTTTTCCAATAGCTGTCTACTTGATCCGCAAACTGGCTGATTGGAATCAATGACTCTTTTATCAAGACCAAAGTCAGTCTTTTCCAGCTGGAATACTACATTTCTCCAGTAGGGGTGAAATTCTGAGGCGATTGATATAAGCATGTATGGTTCTCCTGAATTGTTATTAATTTTTAAAGACAACATTTTTCCAGTGAAACTCGAAATACGACCGGAAACATCTTCAGAAGACACAAAAGGGAAAAATTACTTTTCCAAAAGCCAGTTCCGACGATACCTTTCAAAGCCAATGAGAAAGATCTTGATTGGACGGGATGCTAAGATCTAATGTTACATAGAACGTCTTTCAGGTGTCCTTCAGCTATCTCCGTTGCAGTTTCGGTGTTCCATGAAACGAAACTCCAGTATCGTTATTAGCATCATTTTATTCGTTCCAATAGAAGACGTATCACGTTTATTATCAACCGGTGGAGAGTTTATAAGCCGACTGCGCAGCTCGTTAAGAGTTTCCCATTCAATACCGGAGAGCCAAAGTTTCCCGGCGGGTATCAAATTCCGTCTTTCAACGTGGTTCCAGCCAACCGCCAGTCATTGGCTTCGTTAAATCACGAAAATTCCACAGTAACCAAAGATTTTCCCTGAGTCTTGAAAATGATTCGACAGACTCTGGATTGAACGTTGATCAACGTTGGTTGAAACTTTCGTTACCGGATACCCCATTAGCCTCATTGTTCGGGTCGTTAACCATCCAGTTTATATAACGAATGACACGGAAGCTCCTCTTTGGAAAACCCAATGATGACGTTCCACTTCACATCCCCTAATAGGGGGTTCCTTCCACATCATCCTTCTCAAAATTCTTCAGCAGCAACCGTGACGGTGTTTCAAGATGGCGTCACAGTCACCGTGACGTTCCACCCAAACAAACCCAAACAAACCCAAACAAACGAGCCACCTCTTTCTTCTCCAAGCTGCTTTGACAAATTGACGGATTCCAGCTAGCTGAATTTTACCAGAGATCCATCTATTTGGCTACCAGTCGGTGCAAAATTGTCTGGCGTCACGTCAAGCTTTAACCCCCCTCTAAGGGTTCGTTCCTTCACGATCCCACGTGGAACTTATCCACTCCAGGCAGTCTCCACTCGTCTTCAACCATTCCTACCACCCCACCCCTCATCATTCTCCTTTACCTTTCGTCCCGGCCCGCGCATTGTTGAAAACAAGTTTTCGAGCACCCACCTCGGGCTAAATTCGAAACTCTAGCATTATGTGAGTAGAGAAGCCTGCTCGCCCCGTTGGTGGCAAGTCTCCTCTTCCATAGGCATCCACAGCGATGAATAAGTTGCATGGGTTTAGTCGTAGTAGTAGTAAGCGTCCGTTATACGCCTCCAGTTAAGTTCAGACTCGCAATAACGCCAAGTGAGATCCGCCACGTCGGATGTTACCGGTGTGTCCTATGGGTTTGCCTGTAGAGTTGGGCGAAGAGGTGGAAAGAGACAGGGGTGATGGTAGGATGAGGTAGAAGGCAAAATGATGGCAGGGGGTGAGAAGAAAGAGAGAGAGGGGAGGTGGTTGAACGCATAACAGGCTGTCGGACTGACTGCTCGCTGTAAAACTTTGACTTAATGGCATTGACGGCTAAAGGGCCGTAGGTACGATGGAAAGGTGGCGTGGATATTAACAATGGAACATCTGGTATATTAACCCCGTTATTGCACTCTTGGCTGCGACAAGATCCTTAAATAATCACGAGACAGGCCTTCATACTGTTTGATATACCAGACATCCGACTTCTGTATGCTGGATTCCAGGTTCCGTACTGCCTGATATCGAACCTTTTTCCGATTCTACCGTGGCAAAGTCATTTTACCAACTGGAGAGTGGATTATTTGAGTCTGATTCGGGGACATGTAGACTGGGTAGATGTTATCCAGGTTAGGGATCATGCTATTGGATAACGGATGTCTGTTTGGGTTTGTTTGGGTTTGCTGAACACTCAAACCTTAGTGATTCTTCTGGCTAATGGTTACCCAATCTAAATACTGATGACCCAAACAAACCTAAACAAGCTTAGAATGAAAATTTGAGGTCTAGACTAGACGTAATCGAGTCTAAGAGCCAATGCACTTGGTTAGATGACGAGGAAGGTGTACGAACGAAAATTGAAGAAGGCGCGTCTCGTCCAGCGGGCCGTGTGATCCGGCCACCAGAAATTCCAATCTCGTCCGTACGCCTCGGGAGCTAATTAATCGATGGCTTATAAATTGATTCCGGAGGCGGGATAACTGGAGTACTCTGGAAACGCTGGACTCAGAAAAAAAAACAGGAAAAAAACGACCACTGAGAAAAGAGGAATTAAGGGGGAATTAAGCTCGCACTTGGGCTGTTTCGGGGCAGACGTTTGCGAGAAACGCCTGAGCTAATGACGTCGTTACGAGTCACTCCAATGAGCTCATCCTCCCTGCCTTGCGCAACAACGGGAACCCTCGGGATCGTGCCCGATCCATTCCAAGCCTCGCGGGTGAAGAAACAGGATTTGCCCAACGCGTCATTAGGGATGTCGTTCTCGTATCCTCATCGGGAATACAATCCCTGTAGGATCACCGAACCCTGGAAAATTCAAGATTCCACCTCGCTCCTCGAGCAAATTTTTTTTTTTTTCAAGAATTTTCGAAATTTACGATCAACGACCAAACGAACTTTGGACAAGATCAACTCTTCAAAAAAATGCTCTTCTGAACAGAGAATAAAGGACAACCAACATCAGACGAAAACATGTTTGGGTTTGTTTGGGTTCTCAAGAACCTAGATCCTTCCTCAAGATCAAGAAATTTGTTTGGGTTTGTTTGGCTTAGGATTGTCCAGAGTTCGGTAATCCTATAGGAATCCTATAGAGTTTGATGATCCTCTAGAGATGAAACCCTATAGGATCACCAAACCCTGGAAAATCCCAACCCAAACAAACGCAAATTTGTTTGGGTTTCATTGGGTTGAAACCCTATAAGATCACCAAATCTTGGAAAATCCCAACCCAAATAAACGCAAATTTTTTTGGGTTGAAACCCTATAAAATCACCAAACCCTATAAAATCCCAACCCAAACACCGCAAATTTGTTTGGGTTTATTTAGGTTAAAACCCTATAGGATCACCAAACCCTGGAAAATCCCAACCCAAACAAAATTAGTTTGGGTTAGGATTTTCCAGGGTTCGCCGAGTTTCTTTGATCCTCTCGGAATCCCGGTAAAAATAGTGATCACCACCAGGATCACTGAACCCTGGAAAATCCAAGTCTCCATTTCGCTCCTCGCAGCATTTCTTTTCTCAAGAAATTTTCGAAATTTACGATCAACGACCAAAAGTTTTTTGGACAGTATCGACTCTTCGGTGTCCTCGTTAGGACACCGAATAAAGGACAACAACCAGCATCCGACGAAAATTTGTGAATCCATAAAGGGAGTGTCGAAATTTGTACTTTTTTAAGGGGGGGTTATCTCCTTGGCAAATGGACGGCCCAATATCGATAGAAGTTCAACGGCCCTCCTCCCCCCTCTCCCTCCCTCTCAACGTTCGCCAATCCCATGGATTTCGCGGTTACAGCCTCTGCGTAACTTGTTGCCAGTCACCGGGGCTAATAAGATATTTAGTGGGCAGGAAAGTGGGTCTTAATCTACCCGGTGACTCCAAGCCAGGTTCGCTTTGACCGGTACTGTCGAAAGGCGACCGGTACAACACTCGAGTGAAGCTTTTTCGGGTTCTCCAAAGATTCGATGGGCTAATAGGGCCAGTTGGAAATCCGGCTTAACTCCTCGACCCTGCTCTTCCCCTCTGCCCCTCCCAAACTCTTTTTAACTCCGGTATAAACGTCTCCAGGTGAGGTCAGTTATTTATGAAAGTTATTGCCACTGTCGGTGATACTCGGTCGAGCGTACATCGGTATATTTACTCCGGGGCTTAGCGCTGCATGCAAACCAAAAGGGAGTGGACTTGGAGGGTGGAAAAAAAAACAAACAAAAATTTTTTTTAACATTTAAAAAAATAAAAACAGGAATGGGAGTGGGATTGTGAATTTAAAAAAAAAATGGTGGCAAACGTCCATCCGGATGATAGCAGCAGGTAGGCACTTGGAATATTCACAAAATACTCGATTTTTTTACTTTAATAATAAATAATAAACTAAAAATAAAATAAATATTTAAGGGTGGCTCCCATACAAAAAACCCAATTGTTTGCCTATTTTTGCTCGATATACTCAATAGTATATTTCCCTCAAAAATAAATAATAAAATTATACTCAAATTTTAAAAAAGTAAAAAAACGGTTACAATGTAAAATTTGTGTACCTACTGTTATTTACCTAGTCAAATGGTACGGAACCCTTCGTGCGCGAGTCCCACTCGTACTTGGCCATTTTTTTTTCTTTTTTTTTCCTTCGTTTTTTTTTGCAACTTATTTTCGCAGCAATCCCGTCAGAGAGCTCGTCGACAGGACAAAGATCCGATTCTAAACGTTTGGAATCTTCTCGGAACAAACAAATACGTATTCCGGTCTGGGGATACAGGTCACCCATATATTGGCATACAGAAAGACCGAAAGATCGAGAAGCCAAGGAAGAGAGCTTCACCGCCAGGAAATACTTGGCCAATTCACGAACCGTCCAAGCCGCAGCGATGAAAGATCACGGGGTAATGCAATATCAGCTTCTCTCCCAGGATAGAGATAATGGCGTGACCGTATTACCAGCCACGATACGTCAATTAGCGTCAGCCAAGTCGACGATGAAGTTATAGCCGGCGTTGGCTCTCTCGAGTGCCTTATATACCTCTTTCCATCTACTCCTCCTCGTGCCCCCCCCCCCCTCCGTCCCTTTCACGGTTCCCACTCCTCCGTACTTCTCTCTTTGGCCACCGTTCCCTCATCAGATTTTCCCATTCAACTCTCTTTATCCCCCGAGTTCCCGTTCGCCACGCTCCTTTTACGAGACCATCCTAAATTACGGATTTCTTGTTTCACTATAAAATTACAATTAGGTGCGAAGACGAGCAACGAGGGGGAAGGGGAGGGGGCGATTAACGTTTTTTTTTTGTTTTTTTTTTAGTTCGATGGAGAAAACTCGTTTAACAACTGGTAATGAGGGTACGCAATTCTTGTTGGGTTTGAAAAAAAAATTGACAACGACGATAAACTGTTTTTTTTTTAATTTTTTGTATAATTGTTTTTTGTATGATTTTTATGGAATGTTTTTTTTTTATATCATTTTTTGAAGAATATTTTTGCGTATAGTTTTTTGTATAGTATGGTTTGCGTTTTTGAAAATTGTTGGAAAATGTATGGATGGCGTTGAAGAATTTTTCTGAATTTATAATTAAGGTTTATATTTAGGAGTATAGAAAAATAATGATATGATATTCAATATAAAGAACAGTATTTTTCGAAATTGATTTCAATTGAAAAATTCATCAATCTTTATTTCTGAATTTTATTTAATAGAATTTGAAGCTGATTGTCGAAAATTTTCATGAATAAATAAAAAATTGATGAATGAAATAACTAATAAAAATTGAAATTCCCCGACAAAATGACAAAAATATAGATTTAAGGGTAAATTTTCATAAGTTTCTTATAGTTTATTTTTCGTTTGGGTCTTTTATTATTACTGCATCGAATATTGAATATTCTTACTCGATAAAAATGTTTATCAAAGTTTTCCCCCAAAATAAAAAAACTATACATTCAAATGTACATTTTCGAAGTTTGTTTGGGTTCGTTCGCGTCTTTTACTATTCGTCTCTTAAATTCAACAAATTTCCTTGTTTATGTGTTTCAACAAAACAGTCCTTGAAAATTAAAAATCCGTGTATTTGAGGATAAATTTTCGAGTTTCTTGTCGTCTCGTTCCCGCATGACTGCGGAGCATTCGCTGTCTTGTAAAATCGTAGGCGTGTATCATTCGTTTGCGTACAAAGTTGGTTGGAGTGCGGATACGAGACAAGGGTTCCGCCGCTAAAGAGAGATCGGTACGAGAGAGCGATAGAGAAGGAGACAAAAAAAAAAGGAATGGGAGAGAGAGATAGAGAGAGACAATGTTAATGACTCTCAGCTGTGGCCGTTACACATACGTCGAATAATTGAACCGATCGCTTAATTGCCGATTGTCAACGTGAGAAAAGTGCCCTTTCGTAATGGCCGATCGATAATTCTCGATCTTTATAAGCTGGCCGATCCGATCTCGATATTCTTAGCGATCGATCTTCCGTTTACCGATCCTCTTTGTCGTGCCGATTTCACAACTAAAATAAATAAAAAAAAAAAAACAAAAAAAAATGTAAGCGTCTATTCGCGGGTCATCAACCGGAAGCCTGCCGGAGATTCCTGCGGCGAGCGCGTACGGATATCGGCGGGTTGCGATCGGCAAAGAAAAATCGGTTAACGAATGAAGGTAGAAAGGCTCGTTTGTACCGGGAGTCAAGTTAAAATATTGCCCGGGGAGTGAATCGGGGGGGAACAGAAAGGGCGGGGCCTTCGGGTTTTTTTTTTTTTTTTTTTTTTGGTTCTCCAACCACACGCCAGATCTATTGCCACAAATCGGCTTCGTTACCGATCGAGTATGTAGGTTGAATTAGGTGTACACATATACCGACAGGAAACGTTTTCTCGAGGATGCCCGATCACCTTCCTCTTTCTTCGTCGACCATCCATGTCTTCCTATCTTTCGGCCTCTTTTCAGGCTCCAGCTGGAAAGCTGGAGTTGGCTCCAGCGGAAGGTTTTTTTTCCCAACCAATTACTTGTCGGAATCGATATATTTAAGAAACCGGTTTTTTCATAAACCCAAACAAACCCAAACAAATCGTTTGGAAACTTACAGCTGGAGCCAACTCTAATTTTCCAGGTTCCAGCCACCTTCAGCTGGAAGTTTTTCTCCAACCGATTATCAAAGGTGACTGTTTTAAGAGACCGTTTTTTTTAATAAACCCAAACGAATCGACAGATTTAAGAAACGGTTTTCTTATAAACTCAAACAAACCCAAACAAATCGATATATTTGAGAGATCGGTTGTTTCTTTACACGTCAATCGGAACTTTGGAGCGACCATTTTTCCTACGCGAATCAATCGAGCTTTTCATCGCTTCTAGTCTTTCCTAGACCCTCTTTTCCCATCAACGTTCCTCTTGTTAGCTCAGGAAGGCACCGTCGTTTTCTTTCTCGCCGTTGCGTATACGTGGACAGGATATCAAGCGCCCTATTCCTTGTACGATCTTCAGGAAGCAAACTCCGGCGAGAATGTTTCGCGCGATCGAGGAAAAATAATAGTCTCCTCTTGTAACAACTATGACGACCTGGAAAGTGGAACCAGTGGCGTAGCCAGGTGGGAACAGGGGTGGTTCTGCAACAAAACAAGTCGATTTACAATCAATAATTTCAAAAGGGAATTTTTTTTCGAAGAAATTCCCCATCGGAAAAAAAATTCCAGTAAATTCCAGTGCCAGTAAAATCTAGTAAATTATCTGTCTAGTAAAAAAAAAAGTGGCTTAAAAGCTCTGTACTTCGAGCACGATTCACTCTCTCCTGAAAACAAAAAATAATGTTTAAAAAAAGTAACAAAAAGTATCGGGTGGATTATCAAAAAAAAAAAAAATGGAAATCTCACATTTGAGACTGTACTGATAGTAGAATTAAAAAAATTGATAACTGGACGATATAATGATTATTACAATGTTTGATTAATTTTTTAGGTTAATATAATTAAAGCACATTCCATATTTTATGACGTTGTTTGGGTTAGCTCGTAAATTATGTTTTTAAAAGAATAATTGTGGACGAAAGTTGTTTTTTTTTTCAGTCGGATCAGCCCTCGATAGATTTCTCCGCGAAAAAAAAAAACAAAAAATGCTGACTACGCCAATGAGTGTAACGGTAGCTTTCAGCTGGTGGATACAAAGGTGGTTGCAGCTTTCGCCTACCAACTCTGCCTCTGTACTGACTGACGAGCTGCGGTGGCTGACAAGTTGCCCCATTACGACTTCCATGCCGTATGTTCACCACCCAGACTCGACAGATCACGTTTCCTCGAGCAGGGCCCTCGAACTCCCTTTCCCCTCCCACACTGACGCTCCTCTGGCAGTGTTCTTGTTCTTTCTCGCGGTCTCTTCGGATCGTCATATTCCATCCTCTTCATCTTTTCCGCTATCACTTTCCTAGCAACCTGCCGGATGCCATATTCGTCTCTCGTTTGCCTCGAAGAAACTGCGATTCTTTCCGAGAGTTCACAGCTCGAACTTTCCCTCACAGCATCAGCACTCGTCAGGTTTCTTCGATCGATCCTCACCAGAAAACACTGCTGAATTTAAATGACGCACTCCCGAGGCCCTTCGAGGTCATTTTGACTCGTGAAAGGCTTTTTATTCGTTTTAGTTGGTCGTAGGGAATCGAGGATGACGGTTACTATTTTTTTCAAATTTTTTTTCAACCCTTTAGGTTATCGCAAACGAGCGCCATGGCAGTTTGTACAGCACAAGAATCTTTCAGGTTTTTATCAACACTTAACGAAATTTTAATTCTGCTATGGCTTGCGTTGCAAAATTTAAAACGATTTCTTTTCATCAGTGTGTCTGGTTAAGATCCAAAAAACAGATTGCTTTTCAAGATTTTTTTGTGATGCGGCGATTGCAATGAGCCAGTTGAGATTTTACACACAGTTGGTACGTAGTCTTGACAAGCTTGAGGATTTTTTTCATTAAAAAATATTAATAAACAATGAAGTTATTAATATTTTCATCCAGAGTGCTGCATCGCAACGTGGATGATTCCAATCCCAAACAAAGGATTTTTACAAAGCTCATCATAACTGCCTAATTTTTGTAAGGCTGCCAAAATTTTTTCCCTAAATCAAAGTTATGACTCTCGACTGCCAACCAATGCAACAAAAAAATTTCTTATGGTCCGGAAGTACGTATTTACGGTCCCTGAAAGTTCGTAAGGATTTCGGTGGCGTTGATTTTCAGCAAATGAGTGAATCCGGCCGGATGAATTTTCGCGGCTCGCAAAACTGCTAGTATAGGTATATAGACTTATACAATGAAAGTACGAAAAGTAAGAGAGCTTAGAGCTCGGCTTCAAAAAGTACTAAACTACGGTCCTTAAACCTTGATTGCGAGCCGGCAGGTTGTGAGCCACTTCATCGCTAATTGTAATTCGACGTTTACGCTCTTGTTGGCGAAGATGGAACGAGAAATGAGCGAAGGGTGGCAAAGGGAGCGGAAGGAGGGCGAGTGGTTGAGTGAGTGAATAAGTAGGAGAAGAGGGGGGGCTGGAAGAAGGTACAACGATGGCCCGTAATTTTAATCCTCCATTGTCGAAATGGTCGCGCGCTCGAGAGTTGAAAAAGCCTCGTGAAATTAATGAACTTAGGGCCTATTCCCATCCTGATGTTTCTGCCAGCATCCGATGTTGCACCTTTCAGTTGGAAATTTCTTGGTTGGTCCAAGCCCACTACCCAATGTCACACCTCTCTTGGCATTCAGCAAAATCTCGTTGATGAGTTCCTTGAAGTATAAAACAGGACGAGAAGAAGGCTAACGAACCTGACGGCCAGATTTCAGAGCCAAGTTCACGGTGATCAATTGATCGAGTCTGCCAGGTGGATTTTCATGATAAACTACGTTGACGCTGCCATCAAAGTTCCTCTCCTATCAGCTTTCGACTACGGCTCTTCCTGATGGTGGAATTCCAATGTACGATAAATAAAACCATTGGACATACGTGGCTTGTTTTGATAAGATGGCATATTTCTTTGCGTTCTGCAAAACCTCCGATATACTGCCTCGAAAGATCTGCCTTGTAATGCCTTTTTGCTTCGTAAACATCTCTTCTTCGGTTACTGGTTTCAGCGAGATTCCTCTTTCCCTCTTTTTCTCTCTCCAGAGAGTCGCGTGCCTTAAATCACCTCGGACTGTCCAAAGATGAGACTAATCCTGATTCATGCTCTGCGCACGAGTCACTCGCTTTATAATCTCCCATTGGCCTCTCCACCTTCCCGCTCTCCCAGAAGTCTACTTTCTCACCCGGACTCCTTCAACTTCCAGTTTTTCGTCGCTCGCGAATTATTCTGCCCCCGGCGAGGTCGCGAGATCATTCACCAACCGACGGAGCTAGTCTTCCGAGATTGCCTGGTTCGAACAACTTTTGGGAATTCCTAGAGATTTGGTTACAACGTTTTGAAGAGTATGGTACTGATTTGTTCCTTATTGGCAGATTGCCTGGATTGGACAACTTTCTGGAAGACCCAATGTGTCGATTTTTCTAAATGAAGACATTTTTCAGGCTCCACTGATCTTTTGACATTTGGATGTTTGGGTTCGTTTGGCTCCACTGATCTTCTGTCTTCTGGCAGTTTGGGTTTATTTGGGTTTGCTTGGCTCCACTGATCTTCCAACTGCTGGAAGTTTGGGTTTATTTAGGTTTCGATTTGTTTGGGTTTGTGTTCCACTGATCTTCCGACATCTGAAAGTTTGGGTTTGTTTGGTTCGACTGATCATTTGACTTCTGGAAGTTTGTTCAATAGGTGATCCTCGATACGTATGGCTGATTTGGTGTTGATCGGACACGACCCAACGGAAGTACCGACGCGCAACTGGTGAGTGGCCATTGTCGCGTCGAGGTTCCGTCAGAGTGAGATTTCGACACCGCATCTGCACCCACTAGGTTGCGGTGGGCGGACAAAAGTGAAAGCGAGATTGTAATGCAGCGTTACGTGCGCTAACAAATGCGAGTTGAGTCAACGAAGATGGTGTGTGTGTGTCTGTGCAACGTACGTGGTGACGGTGAACGCGTGGGACCACCGGGACGATTCTGTCGTTCGAGATCCGCAGGCCCGTCATATCTCATCGATATTGTTCCGTACATATTTTATTCAGCTTGCGGCTCATACGTGACACACAAACCCACATTATCCTTTCGTATTGTCGCTGAAACGCGTCCATTCTCTTCCTGCCACTTCAACGCCAACGGATCGATTATTCCTGATGGATTTCGACGGCGTATCCGAACGGAAAGATTCGGTGATAAATTCTGATACTCTAAGCGTTTCTTCATCAATAGCCAGGCAATCGAAAACTTCCTTTAGGGCTGGAGACCCAAATGCCAGTTGTTCTGTCACTTTCCAAATGATCAAAGACTCCCTTTGGGTTTGAGAAGACCCAAAAGATGACTCAACGATCAGTTGGTTAGGAAACTGGACTGGGCCAGAAACAATTGGCTGGAGAACTGACTGTTCCAATCAACGGCATTCCATTTACTATGCAGACTTTATCACTGACTGGACAATCGAAAATTGTCTTTAGGTTTAAAGACCCAATGGGCAGTTGACTAGACTGGACTGGCAGATCAAGAATTGGCCTATCAATTAGCTCTTCCAATTGACGGCATTCCATTTACGACCCGCCGCTGTCATCTGGATCAACGACTCTACGGAATTCTCGTCCGTTTTGGATGTGCGCCGATATTGGGCTGATAGCCGGTTGCAAATTGGATCGCAAGCTGAGTTGACCACCGGGAATGGACAAAGAGGCCCAAACAAGACAGATGGATTCCAACTGCTGGCGACTCCGCAATGGTCGACTTTGGAAATGAGGTGAAGTGGAAAAAAAAAGAACGGGATTGGTAGGCATAAGTTGCTTGTGTAGGCTAGTCCGAAAAGAGAAACTCCGGCTGGGAGAGAAGACGAATGGAGAAGAAGAAGGAGAAGAAGAGAAACGAAGGTTCAGTGTCGAGCTTACGTATCCAATGCCTCGGTGCATACCGTCACGTAGAAGCCAGCGGAGTCTTCTTTGCCTTCAGCCATTTCTCGGATACCGTCGGTGCACCAGTCCAGAGGAGAGCAACTCCGATCGAGGTAGCCAGCTTCGAAAGCCTCCCCTCCTTCTCTTACTCAATCCCCGTTCAACATGTGCAAACGTCTAACTTGAATTTTGCGTGTACTACATCAGCGGAGCCGGCTGCAGTCTTCGTGCCAACTAATTACTGGAATAGTTTTCAAAATCGATGCCGTTATCTTGCGGACTCCCGGTCCGGGAAAGTAAGGGTTGCGAATCTAGGTATTTCTACGATTAATGCTAATGAGTCTGGATTAGATTGCTTCTGGAGAAGATTGTCCATTTATCGCATTGGGGTCGTCACTTGTGTCTGAATCAATGGAGCCCAATGCCTGGTATCTTTGAAATCAAGCGATCTTTTTGGATTGGGTCCACATTTTTTATGAATCTGGAAAAGATTGTCCATTTCTCGCATTAGGGTCGTCACTTATGTCTGAATCAATGGATCCCAATGCCTGGTATCTTTGAAATCAAGCGATCTTTTTGGATTGGGTTCACATTTTTTATGAATCTGAAAAAGATTGTCCATTTATTGCATTGGGGTCGTCACATTTGGCTGAATCAATGATTCCCATTGCCTCATATGTTTGAAATCTGGCAATCCTTTTGGATTGGGTTCACATTTTTGATGACTCCTGAAGAAGATTATCGATTTATCGCATTGGGGTCGTCACATCTGTTTGGATTAATGGATCCCATTGCATTTTTTGAAATCAACCGATCCGTTTGGGTCGTTTTGGTATCTCATCCGTCAAATTCATTAGGTCCTTCCTAAGACTCTACAAACCGGATTGTCTCGCCTCCAGCTTCCAATCTTCAGACTTCTAGGCTCGACCGCTGCAATCCAGAAACATCTTAGTGACGTTTCCGGAATAGAGGTTGGTTACGACTGTTCCAAAGTGTCTCCCTCCTGGAGTATGACGTTTCGCGATTCTGACAGGTTGCCAGCCTAACGTTACCAACGGGTTGGCTTCTCCGGAGACGCTTCCAACGATGGAGAAAAAGAGGATCGTTCAGGCAATAAACAAAAAGTGACTCGGAGCCTCGTTCAACGCTTGCACGTTCTTGGCTGAGCCTATACGTGTACGCGGGTATAGGCTAATAATTCTGAGTTACTGCTAATACGAGTTGGGGTATTGGGGACCAGATAGAAAGAGAAAGAAACTTCCTTCTGCCCGGAGAAGTCTTCGTCTCCTCTCTCTCTCTTTCGCCATCCACATATTTCGTTCCCCTCCCTCCCTCTCACCTTCTCTTCCAGGCTTTCTTCTGCCCATTGATTTCAATATGGTCTGGCGTGTACGAGACTGCTGCGTTTTGTGCCACAGTCGAGAGATGCGATCGGGGTCCTTCGAAGGTTGTGTTCTAACGAGAACCTTCAACGAGAGAGAGAGAGAGAGAGAGAGAGAGAGAGAGAGAGAGAGAGAGAGAGAGAGAGAGAGAGATGATGATGATGGTGATGATTAATTTTATTATGCTCCAGTAAAAAACCTTTTGGGCAATTGGGGAAAAACAAAAATTATAATAAAGTCAAATATAAAAATTTAACATAATAATAAGTAAATAATAATGTAACAAAAATACCAGCAAATCGCAATATAAACAAAAAAATGCAATTTGAATTTGAAAAAATTCGAGTATAGATCAAAAAACGTAATTGGAATTCCAAAAACGAAATATAAACTAAAAAACAGAATTGGAATTTAGAAAATGCAATATAAACCAAAAAACGCAATGGGAATTTAATGAAACGCGATATAAACAAACAATAAAGTGCAAAGTACACAAAAAAACGCAATTTAAATTTGAAAAAATGGAATATAGATAAAAAAAAACGCAATTTGAATGAAAAAATGCAACATAAACCAAAAAATGCAACATAAACCAAAAAACGCAATAGAGAGAGAGAGAGAGAGGGAGAGAGCAAATGTGAGAGACGAATGGATACGCAAGAGACTGCCAAAACTCACCTTGCCTTTATGAGGTGGTCGTAAGAGACCGCGTCGATTAACACTCCAAATGAATCGCCGGAATATCCCCCCCTCCACTTCTCCCTTAACCATTCTCTCACCTATCTCCCATCGAAAATTATTAAAGTGTTTCAGCAGCTGTATATTATTTCATCTTCAATTATGTTATACCTGTAAGGAAAAGGTACGAAAAGACGAAGAAAAAAAAAACATTTGTGGTCTCTCCAACCGAAAATTATGACTATCCAAAGAGTACCAAAATGGTGGACGGTCACTCGAAATGGCGGCCGAGCAAGAACCTCCCTTTTTATCCCTTTCTATCTCGGTTCTTTTCAAATTGAAAGCCCCCGTAAATTCGACGGCTCGAGTGAACTCGACTGGAATATCTTTTGGCAGACTTCGAGCAAGGAAGAATTTAAAAGAATCAAAAAATAATTGAGAGAGAGAGAGAGAGAGGGAAAAAAATGTGGAGAATAAGCGCGTGTTGGCGGTAGGACCGCTTGCCAATTTTACTCGACGCAAAATCTCCCCCCCCCCTCTCTCCCCCCTCGTGCAATCCCCCTTAACGAATACCCAACTGAGGGTTAGGACCGGACAGGACTGCGTGCCGGAGGTCGATGCATCGAGATACAGGCTCCGGTGGGCTTTCGTCAAAATTAATTAATGTCAAGCGTGCCGACGAGGCCAAAACGGCAGCGCCATCCACCAGGATACCGAGTGGGCAGAAACGAGACTTCTGACACGAACAGCACACCCGGATGATCCACGACCTTATACATCGAGAAGTCCTCGTGGTTTCCTTCGACCGGATCGTAAATTCTCGACCACTTGGATTTAATGCGAACCGAAGTGCACTTTATTTCGCCCTTCGAGAGACTCCGCTCTGAAGACTCCCGAGATTTCGAAACGGCCATCAGGATCACCGATGGTACCGAACTTCCGGAGGATTTTTCCCCGTTCTTCTCAAATTTCGGAAAGCCCCGGTTGAACTTTTACTTGTGAAGGTCATTTCAAGGTCATGGCTTCGAAGGTCATTTCCAGATCATAGGTTTGAAGGTCATTTCAAGGTCATAGGCTTGAAGGTCATTCCAAGGTCATAGGTTTGAAGGTCATTTCAAGGTCATAGGTTTGAAGGTCATTTCAAGGTCGTAGATTTGAAGGTCATTTCAAGGTCATAGGTTTGAAGGTCATTTCAAGGTCGTAGGTTTGGAGGTCATTTCGAGGGGATAGGTTTGGCGGTCATTTCAAGGTCATAGGTTAGAAGGTTATTTCAAGGTCATATGTTTGAAAGTCTTTTTGAGGTCATAGGTTTGAAGGTCATTTCAAGGTCATCGCTTTGAAGATCATGACTTTGAAGGTGATGGCTTTGTCGAACATTCGACGATGAAGAGTTCAAGCTCAAAGAGGACGCATTTCCAGGACTCCGCCCGTATCTTTCTCAAGGTCGTTTGAAGGTCAAACGTTCAATCCCAACTTATCCTTTGGACGACACTCGACGTTCAAGAGTACCGCCTGAGAGAAAGCGTACCAAAAATTCCACGTGTCCTTTTTTTCCAAGGTCATTCGAAGGTCAAACGATCAAACGGAAAAAAGTAAAAATTCCAATGACGACACATAGCTCTCAACGAAACATTCCAAGCCCGAACAGCCGTTCGAAGGTCAACCTTATCGCCCAAGGTCAAACGGACGTTTTCCAAAGATCGTTTCTCGTCGCATACGATTCGATGCTCCCAGAGCTCAAGGTCAAAGCGGTCAACCGGAGTGGGTAGAGTTTGGGCCGTCCGATAATAATCGGAACAAGTGCCCGTTTTCAGGCACTGGGGGTATATCGAGCCTCGCTAACGAGAGCGAGATCAAAAGCTCAAGACAAGTTGGGCCTTTTTTTTCTCTCTCTCTTTCTCATTCTCGTTCGGGAAGGTGAGAGTCCCAGCTCGAAAAGTATATCGGCGGGAACCCGTAAAGCTGGAGTTTTCATTGCGCAGTCCGTCCCCAGGACGTAAGACCCGTCCTCGGATTATGGAAATTCTCGAGGGTACACAGTGGACGGTCCCCGATGAGGCCCCGCACGTACCAACTCCTCTTTCTTCCTCCCCCTTCCCCTCCCCCTCCGGGAAGAACGCAGAAGCAAAGAACACTCTTTATTATTGTAATGCTCGGAGTTACGAGCATTCGAGGCTTTACCCCTTCGCATTTTCTGATAGGGCCATCTTTAATTTATGAAAATTACGTGAAATAGGAGCCACTGCGAGGACCAGATACACACCTGAATTTATATTTTAGACTCGTTTCGTTTTATTCTTCTTTTTTTTTTGAGCTGTAGGAGAAATGAGGGAAAAAACAGAAAAAGAAAAATACTTACTAGATACGAAATACTAGGTTTCTTATCTCGAATTTTACATTCACCCCCTGCGAATCGAATATTTATTGGAACTCGTTTGGGTTCTGTTTGGGTCTGGATTATCTTTATTCAAGCAGGGATACTAGTTGCAAAGTTGAAAATTATGGGTTTCTTGTGATTTTTTTTTTTTTCGTGGAAGGTATACACGTAGACGTTTGGATTTTTATAGATGATTTGTTTTGTATTTTGAATTGTTGAATTTTTTGAAATTTAACGAATTTTAGTGATTTTTTAATTGAATTGAATTTAAAATTGAATTCAATTCCATTGATTTACCAATGTCTACCTCCCACCCGGGGCGTCTCACTCGTATAATATCCAAATTTTAATTAGAATCGGTAGCCGCGAACGGGACGATTCGAAATTTATTCTCTCCAGCGAGAGAAACAGAGAAAACAACCGAGAGACACTCTGGTCTCGTTTTTCCTTTTTTTCCGGAGATGCAAACTTGTTTTCTCCGTCTCTTCTCAACTTTTACGTCCATCTGGTTCTCAAGCTGAATCTTGAGAGTACGATGATGAAGATGATGATGATAAATTTATTATGCCCCAGATACACTTTCTCCCAATAATAAGAAGAATAATAAAAAATGACAAAATAAAAATAAAATAACAGAAAAGAAAAAGTTTGTACAATGGTAAAAATAACAAACGAAAACTTAAAAGATACCATAATAAAAACTTACTTATTAATAATCTTAAAAAATAATAATTAAAAATAATAATAGATTAATAATAATTAAAGTAATTAAAAAAAAACTAAAATTATAAAAAATAAAAATATATTCTCTCTCTTTCTCCCTTCATTATTTTTTCTTCATTTTAATTCACATTACCGTTTTTCCTTATTTTTATTATATCATTATTTACTTATTATTTTGTCAAACTCTGTATCTTAATTTCGTCAAAATTGTTATTTTATCTAAAACCGCCCGAAATTTTGTTTTACTAGAACATAATAAAATCTATCATTATCTCTCTCTCCCTCCTTCGCAAGTCGAGCAATTATCGGTCGCAGGGTAAAAGTCCACGACATTGTGGATTTCTCGCACCCGTGCGCACCCTCCATCGACAATTTTACTATCCCAGTGCCGGAGAGGGTTGGGGGGGGGGGGGATAACATACGTGTTCGGGTTGGTGAGAATTTGGACCGAGTGTTAAATATTCAAACGACTATATAGCTCGGGGAATAATACGCGCGTGCTCGCGTCCATCCACTTTTCCATACCTTTATATATACAGCCTTGGCCAAAAGTATTAGGCATCCAATAATTTTTCTATCCGGACGAAAAATCGAATTTCTCGGCGAAAAAAAAATCGTAAAAATTTG
>JAPYZJ010001467.1:0-35921 GCA_030522765.1 Ophioninae sp. B BG-2022a | reverse complement strand
TAGATGCAATAGATGCCTAGTTGATGCCCTAGACTTCATTTTTATTTTTTTAACACATTTTAAACCTTAAGTGCGTACTCCTAGACCAGGTTACCCTACACTATTATTGCTGAACGAAAATGCCTCAGCGTATTTTAATGGTTAAATACCGATATTCCTGTTTTACACGAATAAAAATGTAAAAAAATGCAATCAGTTTTAAAAAGGCACTTGAGGCATTCTGAGACGTAGTTATATCTCTACCGCGCTATATCAATGATCACAACAAAAAATTATGTTTCCTGATCTCTTCAACCCAAGATTTTCAATTGTTTTTAGCGCAAAAAAATATTAATTGATATTTGATAATCAAGAATTTAGTTTTAGTTCTTTCCTGCACTGTGCTAAGTCTTACATATGAAATTTCATTTTTCGTGAGCTTTTTTTAACAAGGATTTTAATTTTTGTATTTTTATTGGTGAAAAGAACGTCAATTGATATTTAGATATCTCGAAATGGCAGTTATGTCGTCATGCTTTTCTCTTTCACTCGTTTCCCCCTTTATGCTTATGCTATATATCTTGATATTATTTATAATCGCGGGCAGGCACCTGACGCAGGGCTTTCCCACGCGACTCGAAATAGTCATGGTTAAGGGTCACCTATAGTCGGAAGATAAAGAGTTTCAAGAAGACGGAGTGGCGGAGAGACGTTTCACCGTAACATATTAGCGGTGAAGAGGCAGCTTGCAAGCACGAGTGTGTCGCTCGCGGCGAGATCCCCGATGGCTAAATATAACGCGGCACCCATATTGCTACGTGAAAAACGCTGAACGAGCATACTGAAATAGAGCATCTCCCACGTTGAACTCTGCGCGATCCCGTTTGCTTTTCGTGTTGATGACGTTTCTACGCTTCCGAAACACTGAACGTCCGTTGCCGCAAACGATAGATTAGTGTGAGCATAATTGCCGGTTCGAAACTTCGAAACACCTAAATGATGCTTCTTTAAGGAATTGCCAGTATTTGCCACAATATTGCATAAATCACACTCAAAGAGAAGCAACAATGGTGCTTTAAAAAAAAAACGTTTTTTCCTGTTATTTCATAGGGTAATGAAGTCATCAACGATATAAGAGCAAAGTCAGACAAGCTTAAAACTTAATGATTTTCGGGTAAAACTTATCGTAGGATTATCATAATATAGTATTGAATATTACATGTTAAAATTATTTAGAAAAAAACATGATTAAGTATAATGAAAAAATGTTTTCTGTTCATAAATAATCACTTTTAATTCGTCAGTGACAAAAATCATTTTCTTTAGAAATTAAAGAGAAACGCTGTTGTGTTATTTCTTAGGGTAATAAAGTCATCAACTATATAAGAGCAAAGTCAGACAAGCTTGAAACTTCTTCATGATTTTCGGGTAAAACTTATCGTATGATTACCATAATATAGTATTGAATATCACGTGTTAAAACTATTTAGAAAAAAGCATGATTAAGTATAATAAAAAATTGTTTTCTCCTCATGAATAATCACTTTTAATTCGTCAGTGAAAAAAATTATTTTCTTTAGAATCAAAAGAAAAACGCTGTTGTGTAATTAAATGCATAATTACCATTTTAAACGTAAACTACTTAAAAATACGTTCCATTAGGGTAGATGATGATTAACGCTAAAAAAAGTTCTTCACAATGAGTACAGTGCCTTTAAGATGGATCCCTCCGGTTCTTAGCTTCTGGTAAACAAGTTGAGATGACGAAAATGCAACAATTTTTTGTAAGTGGTTATTTTTAGAAACATACGAAAATTTTAAGAATTTGCTATCTCTGAATTTCAGAAAAAAATTTCACAAATAGTATAAAAATCAGAAGAATAATATTATTTTTAAAGTATTTCTAGCGAAATATATTAAATATATTAAAACTAATCTACTGCAAAGTTTTGGCAATATTCTTACGTCAACAATCGTGAAAATTGATATTGTTCTGAACGGCAATTGGCCTCATACTCCATTCAATATTGGTCTGAGAAAATCCATTGAAAAAACGAGAGAATTCATCATCAAAGAAAAGTATTAGCCAACGAATTACTCATGGAAGGCAATCCTAACAAAAACTTAATCCAAACAAGCTGATATGCTGGTCAATTAATTATCAAGCTCTATTGGATGATCCGCGTAGTCTTTAATAACGGTCCGACCCTTCACGAAGGTCTCGTTATCCCTCGTAGCAAACTACGCCTTCCCTGCCAGGTAAGTGAGTTTATATCGCATTAATACTCAGTGGATGAACTGACCCCTGGCGTGTTTACACGAGAGATCCAATCAATCTGAAAGCCTGAAACTGCGCTACCTAGGCTCGAGCTAATCCACGCTGAAGTATCTCCGTCGTCGCTTTTTTCCCACTGGTTTCATCAAGCCTGAGAAACTTGTTGGAAAAAAAGTCCAAAAAAAGTCCACTCGACATCATCGTGTTGATCGTGATAGATATCATAATTCATTTATCTGGCCTGCTGTCGAGTTCGTAATATCCGGGAATGGTAACATCGTCACCCTTGGCATTCGCATGACCTGGTCAGCTGCATCGAGCGTTGACGTCCACTCGAAACGATTACTCTTACCGACTCCCTCCTTCCATTTCCCCCGAAAAATGAAAAAAAGCAGAAAATGACGTATCGCGTTGAGCTGGTGGCGTAAAAAAAGGAGGGTGAAGAAAAAAAAAAGAGACACGATCGCAACGCAAAGGGACCTCCTAAATCCTGATATAGATTTTATTGGCAGTCCCCGAAGTCCGGAGAACGTGACGGCTCATTACCCAATTCGGTGGTGGACACTGGACTACGGCGCAGTCACCCTATTTTTGATGAACGGATCTGGGGGTTGAAAATACCATGGGTCAGCCATGTGTTACGGTACAAACCTACGCGCACACGGAAGAGGACATACACGTATAAATGTAAAGAGAAGCCCTGGAGGAGATGGGCCAACGAGGCGCCAGAGTGTAGACCCGTGTAGGGCAATAGTAGGCCGCAGCGGTTGTAGAGTACAGCGTATCCCTGTATGGACCCTTGGTCAACCTTTCGCATTATAAAACCATAAAGCATATAGATTCACTCATCTCCCTTTCATTCGGTGGGTATATAACGGGGCAGTTTACAGGGTATCCAGATAGAGAGGGATGAAAATGGGAAGAGGATGGTCAGTAATAATAGTTGCTGTGGCCTATGAGGACACACGAAATCCCACAGGAGCCTGTTCGATCTCCAGCTCTTTCATGAAAAAAAAAGATCGAAGAACGAGGGAAAAAAAGAGATCCGGTGGAAAATAAAAAATTGTCCCAGTATCCCCTCGTGACTCGTTCGACCTCATTAGATTCTCGATGAGGGCGGAGAACGAATGAAAATATCTGGAAAAAAGGGCCACCTCGAAAACTCCACCCCGACTGTATTCTATCCATTCGTTTCCAGTAGATCATCCCATCCAGTCTTTTCAAACGTTGATGACATTTCTGCATTCCCATCCAGCCCGTTTTTTTCTGCGAAAAGGGTCGAAAGGGTGGCCTTAGAAATGGATAAAACTTGTTTCTTATCCGAGTGAGCCCCGGGTGAGAAATAAATATATATAAATTTCATGATACGAGTGTATCGAGGTCCGTGTTTTGAATCCTTTCAGGTTGAAGACCCAGGCTTTAGGTTTAGGGCTTCGTAGCCTGCTCTTAGTTGAACCGTAACTAATATCATGAATAGAATTTTAATATCTAATCGCGAGCTCGGATCTTCGTATACTCTCTCCTGTTTGATCGCATCATCCGTGTGTTTGAAATACCTGCAGAGGCTGCCAGGCGACAAGCTTCGAAGAAAGGTAACCCTAACTAACCATAGACTCCTTTTCTCGGCTGTATACCAAAAACCTAATCTCCGTTGAGGGTCCAAGACGCCTCGTTGTATTCTTCTTTCTTCCCTCGCCGCTAAATACACAAAGTACGAATACGTAAGCGTTCAAAAACTCTTGAGGATCCTGCGTCTGCGTTGGTGGTGTTTTGTGTGATCCCTTTGCATCCCGGATGATGGTGTGTCACAGATGACGAACAAAACGAAAGACACCGATAGACCTGGCGCATCTCATGGGCGCAGTCTTTGGCAGTTTGGAAACCGGTAAACCTGGGTCATTGGCAGAGCCTGCCTTTCTTTGTATTCGACATGTAGGCTAGGGAGATCGCAAGCTGATGCGAGAACTGCCGATGATCGTGGACTCTTTTGGCTGGATGATCTTAACCTCGAGTGCGAGGCAAATGGTGCATAACACAAGTGTAAGCGGGTGTGGGCAACTTTGAGAAATGAGCAGGGTGGACGGGCCAAAGAGGGAAAGGAGGCCAAAAGGCTTGATCATCTTTTTCTATCTCATTGTCCCTCCTCTTTCCTACTCCGGTTGCGGCTCTGATCTTCGTGAGTCACAGAGGCTCTCTTTTCGGATAAAAAATACCGAGGGTGCTTGTACAAACAGTTACCGTTGAGAAATATGTCTTTAGGATGTTGGCTGGGCGACAACGGACCTGCGAGGTTCACACGCCGTGTCTATTATGTCTACTATCTCGAACCTCTGTTCAACGCTCTCTCTCTCATTCTTCCATTGATGTTCCCTAGTGTGTGTGCAGTTACGTGGAATCTCCTCGTGTGTGCGCAACTTGGAACTCTGTTATGCGGCACAGGCCGGATCTTTTTGAGTATCGATGATATCTGTGCGGAGCAAAAGAGTGAACGCCACCTGGTCTTTGGCAAGCACTAGACGTCAAGTACCCTACGTACTCGAGAGTCTCGTCTAAAGCATGCAGCCTGCCAAGAGTGCCTGCTCTGACTGATTAATCGAATAACCATTTCTTTTGGCTTTGGGTCCATCAATGTGCAACTTTCTCTTTCATTTCTCACGACAATCTCGTCTGCCAGTCTTCGTAGTTTCTTTCTCTATTTCGTCCATGTTCGAGTTGGAATGAAATCACTGGAATAGACTTCTTGGACGAAGTATCCATCTTCGATGGGATCATTTCATTGATGGGATGATGGAGTGGAAGTCTTTGCAGTGATTGGATTTTCGTAAAGGTGCGAAAACTGAAAGCGTTAACGAGTATTACTTGCAAACGACACGATAAACGATTCGAGATTTCAAAGTTTTTGTAAATAATGACGAACGGTAAATAACGGTAGGACTAAATGCGCGAAACACCGAGGGTCACGGTCTATTCAAACGGAGGGCTGTGAAACACCCTTTTCTATGACGAGAGACCCCAATGAGAACCCATACAAAATTACAAAACCAACGATGTAGACGCAGGTAAAACGTCATAAATATCCGAACAATACTTCGTGTTTGACACTAACACTAATGACGCCTTGGTAAGCCGTACGCCTCGAGTTCGATAGACCAATACAATGGGATCAAGATAGAAAAAAAGCGCCCGTAGAAATCGGTGAAATTGAGCGGAACGAAAAAGTGATAGATACTAAGGGCTGCTCATGGGGCTGAATAGGTATTCCTTTTTTTTAAATTCTTTGTACGTACCTTTTGTAAAGTATCGCTGAAATGGTACTACTGGTACAACTATTACGAGTACCACTCGATATGAGTCTGGCACTCCCTAAAAACCCACGTGTGTCATGTCGAGTTTCCGGTCGGCTTGACCCCCTCTAGAAACTCGATGGTTTTCAAACCTAAATGATGGGAAATGACGGTTTACGATTCTGGGGGGATTGCTGCATTCAGAAGTTCATCAATCTCACCTCTGAACTGTTGTTTTCAAACCATTCATTACTAAACATTCTACGTTACACCTGAAAGCTCGTATTTTTAAGGTGGACGTTGAAAATCAGGAATTATTTTTATCTACGTTTCTTCGAGCGTTCAATGTTCGCCAATGAGTTCTAAAGATCCCACCTTCGTAATTAATCATTACTTTCTACACGAAGATGCTTTGATAATTACAATTCTAGGAAAAACACTGACGTACATCAGATTACTCGCTAAGTGTTCCACGTATTCGTAAAGTTGGGATAGATCGAAGGTAATCCCAGAAAACAATTAGCCTAACTTCTAATTTATCCTGTGCTGTTCTTTCAGCTTCAGTGCTGTTCTTTTAACTTCACTCCCTTTCTGCGGATAACAATAATCGTCAGGCAAACACGTCAAGTATTCCAGAAGTATGTCCAATTGTCAACCAATCACACTTCCATCTAGTAATTACATCCGCAAGTTCTAGGAATGCCTCCAAGCCCAATTAAACTGGCAGGTTTGCACTTTGTTGTCCATTTGGTGAAGACCATTTATACCGGACTGAACGAACAAGAACTAGAGGTTGATGATTCGACAGTGGATGAACTGGGAGTCACAGGGCACAAAGGTTTCGTGATACCAACTAATAAAGTTGCACCCACTAATTTCCAGGACCCTCCAGTGGCCGGCGACTACATCGACTCACACATCCACCCTCCATTAGGCCTATGTTCTATCGATCGATCCACACGCACACGCTTATAAAACGTTACCAAGTGGGAAAGAATACAACTATGGGGGATGAAGCCCCCGGCGAAGCTTTTCTCGCTCTCATTCTCGAACAAGCGAAGCCACCACCTACGGTGAAAGGAAATACGCTTTCAAACCTTAGGCGGGTTGTAGGCAAGGGCGTTTAGATTCCAATCTAATAAATACTTCCTCGTGGTTGTCCCCCGGCTTAACTCAGGATCACGGGGGTGAAAATTCAATGGGCCAACATTTCCGGACACCGCCACCCGTATTATGTACATGATTTTTCCGTTATTTTTTTCCACGAACTGACGTTACGTAACACTCCATTTTTTGTCCTCTTCTTAAGTGTCACCTGTGACGTGGACGGAGGGGCCAACACTTCCGTAATCCATGACGCAATTAATCCGATCCAGCAACGCCTCTGGAACACCTTGCTTCTATCCATGTGTCCTAATAATGGCTTGGAGAGGGTAATAAACCTCGTCCTTCGCTTTTCAATGGGGCAAGGCACCCCTCGAATTAACGGGGCACAAGCGGACCTCCAATTTCACAATCCATTGACAAAGTACGATAAGCCTGTCGGATATCGAAACACATTTTTTCCGCTGGTTCTGTTGACAGATCGATAACACTTCTAGACCTATCTAGAAAACACATCGTGAATACGTCGTTTCCCGGAAGTTCGTTGAGTTTTTGACGTTACGTATCGACACAGATGGCACGTTTGATTGGTTTTAAAAATAAATCACTGATAAATTGTTTTTTTTTCTAATTACTTTTTAGATATCGTTGATTTTTTTCCATCCGCAATTTATTTAATCCTAGATATTTCCTGGCCCTCACAGGCGATATCTTGGTTTATTAATCACTGAAAGTTCCAGACGACGTCGGCTGTTACTCACGTGCGATTCTTCGCGATAAAAATGGCAAAGTATTAGATAGCAAAGAGAGAAAAAGAGGGGATGATGGGGGTGTATTAAGAGTGTGCAACGCTAACGACTGGTAAGCTTGCAAGATTTACAGCCAATCGGTGAATTGGACGCTGAGAGGGATCGATAACTTCGCCAAGTTCCAAGTCCATTATAGTTTGTTGTGTTTTATTTTATTATCTTTTTTTTTCATGCGGAATTGCGGCAATCTAGAACTGATATATATATGTTTGGGTGCAACGTATTATGATGGTACGCTACACCCACAATGGCTATAATTCACAGAGGCCACCCTAACGCAACCCTTCAGCGCGAGAGGGACGCCTCATCGGGTCTCCTCCTTTCTTCCACCACCAACGGCTTTATATCGTCGCCGCAATGTCCACTCTGTCTACGTCACTAATACCCTTGGTAACAATACTTGTACCGTGTAATATATCGCTTCTGTACATGTAAGTACTCGGACTCGTATTCGCTGCATAGTTGGAAAAAAGTGGATGCCTTCAACCCATCTGTTTTTGTGGAACTGACAGCTCTTATTTTAAGAGTGGGTTGGAAAGCCTCATTTTTAATGAGGCTTGAATGATCCTCATTTAAAATAAGAAATCTTCGGGGCTTGATTTAATTGAGGATTCTAGGATTACTTTTTCGAAACATTGATGACAGTTAAGAAATTTACGAAATTGTGACGATATTAAACGAACCCACAAAATTACAATACCACTATTCTACTTAAGTTTTTATGGAATCACAATATAATTAAAAGGAATTCGGAAAATGTTTACAACATTTGAGAAATTCCAACATTGCGACGCTCTTTAAAAACTTTCCACAATTAAGATACTTGAGAAGTTTAAGATATGACGATACCATTCCGGATATTTTTTAAAACTGTAATGAAGTAATTTAAGTAATTACAAATTCACGGCGACATTTATCTTATCCCCAAAATTACGATAAAATTTCAGCTATTTACGAAATTATGATAACATATCAAAAGTTTCCGAAATTACGAGAACTTTTAGAACATTTTACGAAACTACGGAAACGACCGACAAATCTATCTGACATTTCGAAAAAAAAATATATACCATTCCGGATATTTTTCAAAACTGTAATGAGGTAATTTAAGTAATTACAAATTCACGACGACGTTGATCTGATCCCCAAAACTATGATGAAATTTAAACTATCTACGAAATTTTTATAACATATCAAAAATTTCCGAAATTACGAGAATTTTTAGAATATTTTACGAGACTACGGAAACGAGCATCAAAACGATCTGACATTTCGAAAAAAAAATACCATTCCGGATATTTTTCAAAACTGTAATGAAGTAATTCAAGTAATTACAAATTACGGACGACATTGATCTAATCCCCAAAACTACAATGAAATTTAAACTATTTACAAAATTTCGATAACATATAAAAAATTCCCGAAATTACGAGAATTTTTAGAACATTTTACGAGACTACGAAAACGAGAATCAAAACTATCTAACAATTCGAAAAAAAAATAAGAATAACCAATGAAAGATAGTTCAAAGAGATTGAAGGTTTGTATAGCCACTGGAACAATAGACACTCGGCAAGTATAAATATGTTTAAGGGGCGGAGTGCGCAGTTTTAGTTTTGTCATCGCGCCCTCTCGTCGACTTGCACGGTTTAACGCCACGGGGTTGGAAGCAAAACCGCTCGTCGATTCGATGTTTTGTGAGCGGCTACGATCTCGCCCAGCGCCCTCGACCCTTCTCGCCCTTTCTTCTATCTCTCTCTCTCCCTCTCTTTCTATCTCTCGCTTTTTGCTATAAAGTAGTCACGTGTCTCCCCGCGCGTTCGAACTCACGCGAGGGTTCTCGTGAATGGCCCGTGTCTATGTATTGTGTCTCGATACAGAGATGGTCTCACGATGGGGTTCTCCGAGAATATCGAAGCGAGAAGATCTCTCCCCAGCTCTCTTTCCTTCTCCCTCGATCTCGATCTTTTTCTATTTCTCTCGTTTTCCGTCTCGATAATAATCACTCCCTCATCGTTTTATCTGACGGTGCGTGTGCTGGCCTGTGCAACCACTACCGGCTCGTTAACGACCAATATTTCGATTCCCGATAAAATCACATTTTACAACTTTACCGCTCGACTGAACGCGTAGAATTTCCAGTTTAGACGCGAAATAGTTCTGATAAAAAATATATCTTTCGAAATAAATGAGTTTTCGAAGGGCGAGAGGGATGAGCAATGGCCCTTGCATTTCGAGCAAGAAAATGCTGTTGTTCGAACTCAGCTACAAATAAACTCAAAACCCAAACTTTCTATGTGGTTTTTTAAAATAATTCAGCTACTGTTGTAATCTTGAAATCTTCACTTCCGGTTCATCAGTTCATGATGATAATCTCTGAGATTTGTCGCAGGAACTATGTAAGTGACATGTATTTGTCGATGAAATGGATAAGGCGATCGGGTTCGAATAAAATACTCGTTCAGTTTTGTATTATCGGATATACTTTTTTTTTTAACAGGGTAACACATCGCAATGTACTAGATCTGAATTTCAATAAAAATGTTATTCATGTTCAATAAAAATGCTATTCAAGTTGTATGAAAATGTTATTCGAGTTGAATAAAATGTAATCAACGTCAGATTCCTCTGATGTCTATTCAAGTACAATAAATTAATTATGAAAGCAAATTACAGCGGAAATTTATTCAAGCTTAATGGAACCTACGTGACAAAATCATGGTTATAATTTTTATTGAAGTGGATTCATCATTCAATTTATTAATTGAATGATAAATTAAACTTTGGTAGAAGTAAGTATTTAGTTTGTTTGGATTAATTTATCAGTCAAGTTTAGTAAGACTCAATTAATTTGAGAATTCAGTATGACTCAGTTAATTTAATATTCATGTAAGACTCAATTGATAATTATGAAATTTGAGTTTTACTCGGATTCTTGAGTATGAGAAATACTCAATTTACTTACTTCGAATAAGGCATTGAATTGAGTCTCACTAGGAGTAATTCGAGATTGAAACTAAAATACCGTTTCATACAAACACTTTCCCTCGTCCATTTTCGATCTTCAGTTTCCTCTGGAAGTTCATCCGACGGCCAAGATGAGCGTGATTTACGTGAGCTCTTTGCGGGAAGCAACGAGCCGTTACCGGAAAGTGCTACATTCCATTGACACCCCCCACGCTATGGAACTCACGTTTTCTCTCGTCCACGACTTACGATCAGCAATTTTTCTTCGCCTCGCCGGAAAACCGGTGTTCAATCGGTAACTCGATCCTCGCCACTTTAGCCAACGATTGTCTCATTTCCCTTCCTCACTTTTCTCACTTCGTGTCTTCATTCCTCTTAGACAGCATTTATCTCTGGTAAAGTTCTCCACGTGGTTTCTGACTTAGGATAAAGTGAATGAACTTGATCAGCTGCTGTAGATCAAAGAGACATTTGAAGATTGCATTTCTGACATTGAGTCTTCAAATGACTCTTTGTCCTATTGAGAAACCGAATTTTCTTTTCTTCGGCAAAAAGCAGAACAATTTCTGTATAGACATCAAGGTACTTCACACCCTCGCCATAGGGGATATATTGGTAAATAAATCGATAAAATTCCCACTTACTGGATTAATGACTACGAACCTATTCAGGGTGACACCAAAAGTGACATTCAAAAAGAGAGGTCCTTATGCCTCACATATCTTTTTCAACAACCTTTGTGTATGTTCCAGAATCTTTTTTTACTTTCCAAAAAAGGTTTTTTTTCACCTCCTTTGTGGTTGTGGTTTCTTCTTGTGTTTTCTTCACTTGTGATATAATTATAAAATCATTAAACGTAATGGAATCTTTGAGGGATAAATAAATGGTCACCTCAATGGTTGATGGTTTAGATACAATGAAAAGTTAAATAAATAAGTCCGACAGTATCATTCACTGAAGTCCATATTGTAAAAAAAAGTAACCATACTGGTTCGAACGACTTCTTTTAATTAATATTTTAAAAAGTAATAACTAGGATACTCTTACTATAAAATTAGAGAAAACATCAGTAATAAAAATAATGGTTTTATGGTCAATAATAATAAAAATAATTTTAGAGATGAGTAAATAATAATAGTGAAAAAACAATATATCATATTTAGTCGAATAGATAATAGTAAATAATTATAAATTATTTTTTCAATTAAAAACAAAATCTCTTACTTTCCCTTACTTTCAAACATTCCCAAGATAGCTTCGGAAGGTTTTTTACAAAGGAGGAAAAAAAATAACCTATGCCACTGGAAAAGATAGAACAAAAATAAGAAATGCATTTTTTTGATCATCCGGGACAATGATTCGAAGGGATCAAGATTTTTCTTTAGGACGTAGCTTTCCAAACCACCCTGTATAAACATACGTTGACAGTTTTGGTATAAATACACCGCGAGGAATATCTTTTCCGTTCCGTTCGGCTGGTTGAAAAATGTCATCGGAGCCAGTTGGGCGCATTGTACACCCACACGCATACGACAGTCGAGCATACTCGGACTTGTCGATTTTTCGTTTGTTCTTGAGTATCGTAAAGGGCTTGGGCGCGTTTTGAAAAATTGGCTCAAGAAAATTCTGACGTGGAGCGATTTATCAATGCTCTGGCGATGGCCGTATACACAGGCGTATCATCTCGCTAGGACGTTTTTCGTCTCCGTATTCATAGTAGGTATTCATACGGGAAACGACTCTCGCAGGACCTTGGGGACATCACCATCCCCCGACTATTCTCCAATTGTACATATAGATATGTACATACGTATATGTACCCCAGCATCATCCGTTACGATTTTCATACATATATATTTCAATATCCGTGGCAACGTGCCCAAAATAAAAAGACGCGTGATTGAGGGATCACAGAAAGAGGGAAAGATTGGAGGAAGAATCGCGAGACGGTTCTGGTTTTCGGTTTCAAAATGATTGGGGTGAAATTGGGGTAAGCCGATACGTTCGCATGGCGTCTACCAAAGTCGTCTGTTTTATACATTATATACATGATATGTACACACATGTCTCCACTTTCCGTTCTCTTTCCTAGTCTTTTTGCTCCCCCGCTCGTTCTCTCTCTTTTCGTTGGTCCGATCCCTTCGTAGGGTGCACATCGAGGCTACGTTTTGATCTTCCACTGACGACCCACACTGTGCCCGGGTTCGTAAAGGTAACGGTCAATTTACAAAACCTCGTCACATGTCAGAGGGATAAAAGGAACAAAAAACGAAGAGCCAAACTTTTATGAAAAATCAACGTTCGACTATGTCCGTATATTAAATCTACCCTCTTTCTAGTTCGACAGGATCGAACACATACTCCTGTTTCGTTTGTTCTCTCATCTTCCTGAAATTGCGTCTTCATGGACATGTGTGTGTGTGTCAATAACCGTTAGCTGTTATTCGACGGTAATGATCTCAGCCTTGGCTCCATGGTTACTTCCGGTTTCAGGTTTCACCTGGGAACCGTCTCTGGTGAAGCTGAACTGTCCATTTGATGCTGGCTCTTCCTCACTCCACACTTGTCTCTACGGCATCTCGAAATTCGCCATTGTACCTTGGCCACCCCCTCGTATCCCTTAAATCACATTTTTCAACTTCGCGAGAGTGCAGGTGTTGGATTTCAAGTTTAGTGGAAAAATAATTGTAATAGATAGCTGGATTAGATGGAGGGTGGTATTCTCAGTACGAAAATTATTGAATCCAAAATAAAAGAATTTATAAAACCGAAGTTGCGTAATTTTGTGAAAAATTTCAGTATCTGATGAAAATTTTCGATCGTCAGTGCGATTTTGTCACTTTATGATGTCAATGTCCGAAATATAGTATAGAATCACCAAAAAGTAATTGTTAAATTTAGTACGGTAACATTAAAAGTTTGTGTTCCAATTAAATAGGTAATTTCGTTGCAGTTGTCTGAAAAATGGAAATTCGATAAGATTTTATCAGTCATCTCGGATATTTATTTAAGTTCGATGGAACGTTATCATCATGAAAGACTTTGATCTCTGTTTCAATCTGAGAGAATTCCCTCGTCGAGTGTCCCTTGCTTCGATGAGTCCACAACGATATCCACGAATTTGTCAATTTCCCAATTCTTCTCGACAATGATTTTTTTTTCCTTGAGTACTCCTCTTCTTTGTTGCAGCGAATCAACATCCTAACTATAATATTCAACGTCAAAACTGTTCTCCATCTCTCTATCTACATCTACCGACGTTTTCGCACGCGAAAAAAAAGGGAAGCCACAAATTGGAATCGTCCCTGATGTGAATCATGCCCGCATGTACTGGCGATTGAGAGACGAGATAAAAGATTCCGAAAATGAAGATCGACAGCTACCACGTGGCGTTCGAATTCGCCTTGCATCGAACGATTTTTCTCCCCCACCCTGAGATACACAACAATAACAAAACCGCAATAATAATAACAACAATGACAGCTATAAATGCGAGAGGCGTAGAATTTCCGATTTGTATGTAGATCTCCGTGAATGCCCGAAAATTCATTTATCCCGAAACGATGTTTGATTCTCGGGATGAATCTCTTCGACCCCTGGACTCAATCAGCTTCCCAAAATTGTCCAGCAGCTTGACCCTTTTGACGACGGTTTCCCGATTTCTAATAAGGCTCAGACGGGCGTTAAGCGCGATTACAGTGGACGCTCCGATTAGCCACGGACATAAAACGTATGTGTACAACAACGTGTACCTCGTGGTTAAGGGCTCGCTGTCAAAGCCACCTCCCTTCACTCTCTTGTCAAACTTCCAATCATCCGCACACTTTCCAAAAGAAAGAAATATCTACTGGAGCGAAAATCGGGTGGATCACGATATGTCCAGTGGTCAGTAACGACTGACCACTGGGCAGTCCAAAAGCAGTCACATTGAGCAGCGAGGACTCTTGTCTCACGGTACTTAGAATTGTTTCGATTCTTCATGCCTGAGTGGCTGACTTACCGAGCAAAATCTCTTTCCCCCTTCCTCTCTCGCCCTCCGGTTCATCACGACAAACAAGCTACCCCGGAGATCAAGAAAAGAGAGATGGAGGAAGAATCTAGCGAGCAACTAGGGAGGTTAGCCACAGGGTCCTTTTGTCGATGAACGACGGCCTCTCCAAGCTGCGGATACCATTATGGAGATTGACACGAGTGCCCAAAGGCTGCGGGGAAACTCTGATCCTGGCATTTGGCTGAATCTGAGAATTTCACTGATCGGGCTAACGGAAGGTCTTCGACCCTACCATCTGACGTTCTAATAGCAATGGAGTTACGCCCGTTTTCATACGACCGATGATAGGTGCTTCTGTGTGGGTTCCTGGATACGTAGAATCTGGGAAACTGACCGGTGGTCATTTCAAATGGGGGAAGCTTCGTCCTTCATGATCCGACATTGACTGGGGCTGTTTAACACGGTGGAGACGGAAATCGATGCGTGTCCATCTTTGTTCATACCGCCGTACGTATAATATACACCTCTGATCTCTGTACATGAATTTCTCCATTTCTACACCTCGATGGCCCGAGGCTTTTCCTCTATCTCTGTCACTTTGATCCACCCCATCAGCTCTTCCTCTTTCCTTCGTCTCACTCGCCCTCGGACTCTGCAAATTCCGCTCTATCGAGTTTCCATCCGGACTTTGATCCCCATTGCCGAACATTCCGTATGTTTCTGGATCCTCTCCGAATCATAATTACGTTCTCACGAGAATTTCATCGATTTCAACCGAGAAAGAGTGCCGCTGTTTTAAAGCAACCTGAATGGAAATACGCGTAGGGGTTGGTTTGGGTTTGCTTTTATACGAGATGTACAAAAAATTCGGTCTGTTTTCACGCCACGAAATTGTTTCGAAAATTCAATTCTCAGCCGCGAACGCATCTGAATATCAGCCAATTACGGAGGGTGACTACAGCATATTCTGCATACGTATACGTATACTCGAAAATACTAGGTTTTCACCCTAGCGAACTCACCCGCTTGGATATCACAATTTTTGTTGAAATATTTTCCAATCCCTTGGGGGATGATATTTTTTTGATAGGCTGAGCTACATAATTCTGTATTAATATTCAATAGGTTGAATAGCAGTTTTAATGGTTTCTACTTGAAAAAAAAAAAACAGAAATTCTATACAAAATTCAACACCCGATCTTAACCCCACAAGCATTCATTTTCCAAAAACGCTGAAATACTTTGTTCACAGTTTCCAAAAAGCTGAATACGAAGTTTCACAAATATACAATAAAAAAGACGAATTATCGTATAAACGGTCATACACATGTTCACTATTTCACACTCTTAGAGAAAGAATTTCGCGAAATCCTTATTGGCTGGGTGTTACAAAATAACTGCTGTAACCTATAGTCAAAATTCCATGTAATTAGTTTCAGCTCGGAGTTGATGAATCAGTCTATCACACATGTTCTTTCACACACACACATATACATATAAAAGAATACCAAAACATAAAATTTCGAGGACCATAGCCGTCCTCATACTCAACGAAAACCTCAAACTTTCCGCTATCACAATCAGTAGAGAACGTTTTTACATAAAGGTCATTCTAAGAACCGTCCTCAAAATAACTTTTACCCGCATAAATACATCGAAGCTCGTATCCGCGTGAAGGATGAATGTAATACTTGAGTCATTTTGCAACACGTCACAATTTGAATGTCATTTACATCTCGACATTTTTCTCAATTTATTCGGGACTTTTCGCAGCCACTATTCGTATATCGTGTGTACATACGTATGCGTACGAGCGTAATATCGTCCCACGAACCCTCGGATCGACAGAAACACGAGCGGACGATGATTTGCATTTTTCTGGAAAATATATCGTCTCCCTGTAGAGGCAAAAGAGACCCAACGTTCCTTCCACTTTTGCAAGTCAGATACTTGCCGCGATGTGTTATTTCTTACTCCAGCGCGTACCGCGAAGGTGCCACATCCTGCCTGCGACTCCTGATAAATTGCATTTGCCACTTTGCTCGAGCGGATTGCTCGATTCGTTGGAGGAACGCTGGAGCAACTATGAAAAAATAGGGCAAACTCTCGTCTCGTCTTGAAAAGATGGAAAAACGTGACGTACTTCCGTGTGGGGTAAATACGAGAGAATAGCGGATTGAGAGAGCTGCGATGGCAGGGGAGGGGGGGGGGTGCAACGTCGTTGGCACAATCATCGATTATACCCGGAAGATGGTATTCGTTCTTCTCGTTTTTTTTTCCCGCAGTCGACGGGCCGTGACGGCATTTTTTGTGCTGTCTCACGGGCAAACGTTGCCGTACAATGGGATAACGACGATAATAAGTGCGAGCGCGTGGATGCTGGAAAGCGATCGAGCGTGCTCGTCCACCCTCTCCCCGCGCGAGCGCACTCTGAGAAATTCATTTCCAGATCGAAAAAAAAAAACGTGTCCATCGACGTGAATAATCGAAATGAATTATTGGTGAAGTTATGTTTTTTTTTTTTTTTTTGGATGACTGTTGGATGATGCCGTCATTCGATGGACGTGGGAAATGCGAAGTAGATTCGATACTCGTTTTTTGGAAAAATTGGAATAGGATTCTTTCGGATTACTGGGGGAGGAATTAGCGACGATTTAGGTCTATTCGGCTTGCAACCCTTGAGGTTTAGAAAAGCGATATCATGTTAAATTTACATTTTTATAACCACTAAATTATTCAGTGAAAAATGTAAAACAAATCATGTATTATTATTCCATCAAGAACTATCATGTTTCAATTTTTTAACAATTTTCGTGATTTTTTTTATATCCTTCCAGTATTGTCTTTAAAAAAAAGTTTTCAGAGTATGAGGTTTTCTTCCTATTTTACGAGAGTATTTTTTGCAGTTGGAGTTTGTTGTTTTATTCTTGAATTCCCATTTGAAAACAATGGCAGGAACTTGGAAACTTGCAGGGTCGTTTTTTGTAGTTGAGTTTTTGCTTCGAATGGAAAGTTTGCTCGTTGATTAGTAACTCGATACTTTATGACGAGAGAACGTCGATCCGAAGAGGGGCTGGAATGGAGAAAGAGAGAGAAAGACGGAGGAAGAAAGAAGATAAAGTCAAACTGACAGTAGTATAATCTGAGGGAGATCTAGAGAGAAAGAGGTAGAGGCAGAGATACGATATAATATATAGTGAAACTTCAGTTATACGTTTTTCAAGGGGTACGTCAAATGTGAAGTATAAGTGATAATAACGTCGAATAACGTCATTTCAGATGACGATCAGTGCATAATTCCCGATGTTGTTTAATGATAGTACCTATTATGTTAATCTTTCTTTTTCCAATTGAAAGTTTAATTGCTAATAATTGAATAACGAGCCGAGACTGCTTAGGCTGAAAGTCGTTAGACCTCTAAGGGTTAACAGAAAAAGAAGAAAATAATACTAACAAAATCGTAATTGCAATAACAAATTATAGTATAAAGTAACAAAATTACACAATATACGTAACAAAACCGTAAAATAATATATCACCAGAAAATATAAAATAAACATAAAATAACAAAATCATAAAAAACAACAAAAAAGCAATATAATTGTTACTAAACCTAGATAAGAATAAGCAATTTATGATACGCTACAGAGAACGAGCGAGAAAGAGAGATGGATAGATAGATAGATAAATAGATATGTTTATTAGGCCTTAGAAACCTATGTGGCAAAAAAGAGAGAGAGAGAGACAGAGACAAAACGATATATATATATGGAGAGAGAGAGAGAGAGAGAGAGAGAGAAAGAGAGAGAGAGATATGATGATGATGATGATGATGATGATGATGATGATGATGATGATATAATTTATTATGCCCTAGTCACGGACTTTCGGGCAAAAAAAGAGGTAACAGAAAAAATAACATAAAAACTTAAACATAAGTTTTATTATTATTATTATTGTAATAATAATAACATAAGTTTTATAAATAAGTCATATAAACAAGGAAAATAATAATAATTCTAATAACGACAACTAATAATATAATGATAGTAATAATAATAATAAAATGAAAATAATATACATAGTAGCGGTGATAGTAAAAAATAACAATTATAATGATAATGATAATAATCAGAGGGAGAGATAGAGAGAGAGAGAAAAGGAAAGAGAGCATAATCGAGCCCAAGTAACGCGATACATTTATTGTATATTGAGAGTAACGTTACGTGCATGATAAAATAGATCGAGAGGGTCGCGATTGTTATAAAAAAATCATGACCGAGCGTCTGTGATACGTAAGGGTACAAACATCGAGTGCTCTTGTGTACCAAAAGACACATCCATACCCAATGTATTATGCAGTGCCTAGCTTTCCAACGTCGCAGCGAGACCCTTTTCCTTTTCTCTCCCCCTCTGACCCTGCCCCCTACATTCTTCCCTTATATACGTAATATTTGCATGCGAAATTAAACTCTTGTTTGCGAATGCGAATGTCGTTTTCGTCCCGGAAGGAAATCCATCTCGTTCTGCCTCGGTCCACGCGTTTGTCTGTCTGCCTGGCTTCCTACTGCCCTGGGCGATGCACGTTCGACCTGCTCTCTGTCTTTATACCCGTATGTGTATAATCATCCAGTATGTGCTTGCTGCTTTATTCACAGAGACTTTGGAGAAATCCTCAATCTGATTGCCATCGTGTTGAACAAACTCTCAACTGATCGTGCGATTATCCAATCTTCCAGAGAATCCCAGCCATAATTCGACACGTATTGACACGACCAGATATAACTCGTGGCAAACGCGTTTTCAAAACTGTCGAAGTTGATACAGAGAAATGGATGTTCAAGCTCAAAGTTATGAATTTATTTTGAACGTTTGTTGTGACGTATTTCAGTCAATCGTTCTTATGAGACAACTTGAAAAAACGTATGTGACATACTTATTTAGGGTTGCGTTTGGTCTGCTCGTTTGTTTGGGTTTGGGTTTGCTGGACTTCTGGACGTGATTGGGTATATTTTGGTCACTTGCGTTAGTTGAATTCGTTTAGGATTGCTTGGAGGACTTTCTAGGGTTTGTTTTCGTCGTAGATGTTTTCTTATTTGGGTTATTCTGCTGATAGATTTTGTTTGGGTCCGTCGTTTCGTTAATAACTTGTTTAAATAGTTGGATAGGTGGCCTGTTTGATTGATTCGTCTGATCGGGTTCATTTGACTTGATTTTACTTTTTGGTAATTTGTTATGTTTTTTACCTCGATCTTTATTATTGCTGCCTACATTATTTTGATCATTGCCTTCATCGGGTTTTTTTTTTCGATTTGGCTTTCATTGAATTCATACCTCTCTTCTAGTTATTTATTTGTTCAAGTTACGCGTTTCCTTGCAATTTTGGGTTTGCTCAGGTACCTTCTACATTTTTACAACATATGTAATCGAGCTTTTTTCTTTCTGTTAACTAACATCAAATTTTCGACATTCCATACATCCTAACTTTTTCACTGTAAGTTTCTATCCATCGAACCAAAAACTTCATCCGTTTATACAACGTAGTTAGGAAACCCGACAAAAAAGGAAGTATTGATATTTTTTTTTACTGAATATCCATCAGTCACCGATAAGGAAATCCCCCAGAAGGCAAAGAAATCGAACGGTCTCAAAGGAAAAAAAAAATGATTCGCTTTCCAATGAAAGACTCGCGGAAGCTGATCCGAACGAAAAGAATTGCGGGAGGAGACACGAAATATCGCAAAGAGGACCGAACAAAAAAAAATGTTCTTGGCCTTGTGCAGATGGATTAGAAAGCTCAGGAAAACTTGGGATTCCTGACTCTGATCGTCCAAACGCATATTTTCGCGAGCTTCTCAATTTTCTCTGTTTTATTCTTCGCTTTCAGTCTTCACCGGAAGGGTAAGGGGCCACGGGAAACTGAGGGGGTTGAGGGGGGAGGGGGGAGGGCTAAGGAAAAAGAAAAGGAAGAAAGAGCTTTCGCTTCTAGTAACGGAAGCTCGCTCGAGTCTCATCTCACGGCTGACGAGATACGTAATACGCGAAAGCGCTGTATTTCGCGTCGGGTCCATTGAACAAAGTTCCTTTGATGTTTGGAAATTCAGAATTCTTTATTGAAGATATAAGGTGCGGTATTGCAACTGTATATCTAAATGTATACAGGGTGACTTGAAAAGTGAATTCGAAAAGTGAAATCCAGATTCAACGTATCGGGAATTATCATAATTATTCAATAACTATGTTCTATAATTATTTTGACATTTCGAGATAAAAATAACGGTTTTTATTATCCTCAAATGTCGATATACATATTTTTTGTAATTTTTTCTTGTATTATTGTCACTAAGTGAGACACTATTAATTTAGTGAAAAATGATCAACTGAATATTAACAAGATCGTCTTGGGTTTGGATCAAGAGTTAAAAAATAGCTTCGAGTGGTTCGGGCTTTTTAGATGATTGAAGAATATCTATGGTGGTCTCCATTATTTCAAATTGCTATACAAAATATCCAAGAGCATGTACATTTATTAAAGAGAAAAATAATTGAATACCATGTCTCTGTGGTAATGAAACAAATCGATCAATTCATCGCTCGAGGCAACTCAAGTTGAAGAGGAAGATTCAATTTGTGCTCCGGAAATTACAGATTCGAGGTAAACTCTTCATTATGACGATGGAACTGCTAATTAAACTCCAAACATGTTATTATTTGAGGCAATAGTAGGTTTCGTCTTGACTAACGTTTTGCTTTTTAAGATGTATTTTATTAGTCATTAAAAATGATTTTGTGATTTTTCTTAAAAAGAAGAAGAAAGAAAAAATGTACAAAGATCTCTTATGATGATTGAAGTATGTTAACAACAAAGCTTGGTCAGGTTTTAGCCAATATACCTTAAGTAATGCAATGCAATTTCGTCGTATTCTTCAATTTTATCTTTTCGAATATTCTTGTTTTTTCAGATCATCAGAGTAGTCTTGCCCCTTAATAATTTCATTTCAAACATCGAACAAGGTCAAAAAAATCCTCTACCATTTTCTTTTTCAATCGTAAAATAATATTTAAAGCTGTCATATCTATATTAAATAGTTTTATCAGTATTCCCCGTTCTGTGAGCCATCATTTTTCAACTTTGATTTATTTTCATAATAATTTTTGAAAAATCTTTAAAAAATGGCTTCTTTCTAAAAAAAAATTAAGGATATAGGCTATCTCATCGAGTCACCCGGTACATATTCGTTTCGCGACAGTATCGTGTTTGAACTGCGGTCCCGATCGAATTCCCTCGTCGCTGGAAAATCTCATTTCACTTGCTTGCGTACATATACATATTGAAAGTGCTGCTTGAAAGGCAAGCGGGGACCGAGAGATTGAAGGAAATTCCCAATTACCGGAATTAGGATCCGAGGCATGCATATATTGAAAGCCTGAATAAGACTTGAGGAGTACCGGCAAAATAAGGTGAAGAGACCGGATGCAACGTGGTGGGAAACGAAATTGGAGAAAACACAGGGTGGGACTTGAACCCACGCAAAGTTCGATTGATGGCTAATCGACGCATGTGTGTGTGTTTGTGTCTTATATGTAGGACGTAACACGCGTGATTCCAGATCCTAGGAAGTACACTTACAATTCTCTCGTTAACGTTCGAGTTGGAGCCTCGATCATTGACGCCACGTGACCCTTTTATTTCCTCGGCTTTTTCAATAAACAGAAACGCCTTTCATGACCTACGTGCCCACTTTTCCTCACCCTCTTATTTTCTCGTTGTACACATGTGTGAAACGTCCGGATGCATGTCACTTTTGGTAGATGTGCATTTATGCATTTATAGCATAATGCATCTTCGACTTACTTGGGATACCGAATTATATCATGGGTTCATTGTAGCGAGATCAAATATATTCGTTACACGTGCACTCTCGTTGAGAGCTATCAGACAGACAAATATTTTCTCTCCATTCATAATTTCACCTCTCATTGTTCTCATTTTATCGTTTATTTTGGTACTCACTGTGAAAACAGTGTGTGATTCCTTTCACGATGTGTTGTTTTTTACATTTTGTTTTTAGGCACTCTATGTTCGGGTTTGATAAGCAAGATATCACAATCCCAAGTAAATAGAGAGAAGATTTTGAAATTTTCAAAATAAAACATAATACAGCGGTGAGCATCCTGATACGAATGCTGATTACAAATCTGGTAAAAATGGGTTGAACTTTGTGGTAGCGGTTTGGTTATTAAAAAACAAAATAAATTGTTGGGCTAAAATGGAATTACGATTTTTCGATAATTTTGCTAATTACGAATTTTTTAAAGCGATCGTCGCGAAAAGTTTCACCTCTTTTTTCATATGTCACTACTCCATATGTCAATACTTATTGCACTTCATATTGTATTTCGCCCATACAATGTATAAACTGAATGTTAAAAATTTCTCTTCGTACAAATGCAACGAAAATTTCCCTGCATTTTCTTTTATCAACCCAAAAAATTACGTTTTGCAGAATTAGATAGTTATTCATCGGATAATAATTCTGAAAAGTGTTTATCCAATTTTCGTGAAGTATATCGACTGAGCAAACAATATTAGTGTAAAAACTAAAAAAAATAATAAATTCCTATTGAATTGCAACGATGCAAGCTTCAATGTCTACCTGCTCAATACATTTGTCGATTAAATCCTGCTGACTTCCGGAAGGGTGGAAAAATCGTTATTGTGGGTTTGTGGCGTCTCGGTTGAACGGACGTTTTTAGTACAAAATGAATGATCGTTGAGTCTCGCATATGCGAATTGTAGTGAGAGAAAAAGAGAGTGGAAGAGTGAGAGAGAGAGAAGGAGGTTTGGCGCTTGAAAGTATACCCCATAAAGATCGAGATAGCGAAGAAAGCCGACACCTACGACTTTTTTCCATCCCCTTAAAAAAAAAGAAAAAAAAAGCTGTGTGTAAACTGCAGTGCACAGGTTGGAACGGCAGAGTCGCGAAACGGAAGTGCTCTCACTCTGGCAACCCTTTATGGACGCGTCCATGGGCGGGTGGGTAATATTTCGTCGCTCGGTGCAAAAGCTCCTGCGCGTTTATTTAGTCGCGGTATACTGTGGTCTTCGCTCGCGGAACAAAATAGCCGCAAGTTGAAGACGAGGATGAAAAAACCCTGAAAAATTCAGTCGACTACCTTTCGTACGGGCTCTTTTATACCAAACGAACGAAGTCTTTTACGTTCCCATTCGAAGGCAAAAAATCAAGGTTGGCACGAAAAAATTAGTATTATATTAATTTTAAAGGATTTTCGTGATCGTTGGGTTGAGTCAATAGATATTATTGGATACACGACGTTTATTTATTTTGAATTTATTTAGGTAGAAATGGTTTTCATACTTAACTTTTTTTTTGAAAAATCGTTCGAAATTTGTTAATGACGAAAATATAACAGGAGTTGCATTGATCAGTTAAGGATGAGAGAAAGTTTTATAAGTTGAATTTTTTAAGTTATACAAGTGAAAAATAAGATTTATCACCCAGTAGAGGAATTTTTCAAATTTTTGAACAATTCTAGTTACTGTTTTCATTATAATTATTCAATTATTCATCATGACAGTTTTGAATACAATTTTGGCATTTAGAAATTGACCATTTTTTGTAGTATTCGGATAGAAGGATTTTTAACAATTTTAGAATTCGAAAGTAGCGGTATAAATTGACATTTCCCAATATCTTTAATGTATCATTTTTCAATTATTAGAAATTTCGTAGCATTACGTTACAATTTTTTAACGAATATTTTTCTATTCTTCGTGGCCAATTGTATACATTTTTTAATTTATAAATTAATTTTTTTAAAACGTTATTTATAATTTTTCTCGTTTTCTTCATTTCTCTCTTTCTATTTTTAAATGTCGAGCATTGTGTTGACATATTCAAAGAATTATATTACTAGTTAAAAATGTTTAATGCATCGAAACAACCTTTTATTTAAATATATTTTAAGTATTAACATACCTCAATATTTTTTACAATTACGAGCACGATCATAATTTTTCAAGCACGGTATAACAATATATTTTTTAATTCAAGAAAAAATCCGTTATTTTTAATGAACCCAGTACGAAACACCCGCTGCAAGGGTTTGCATTTATCAGAATCGATAATACCGAGATCGCATTTCATTTACACGCGAGCATGCAAACTCGCGACGAAATTTATCAGCGAAAATTTTCGTCCTGGTCGCCGGGCCATAATTCTGTGGCCCTTTGATAACGAAGCAAGACCTTCATTTTTCATTGAATCTAAGGAACTGCAGCGTGATAAATTGTGGCATTGTGCGACAAGTGGAAGAAGTTCGAGACTCGCCGCAGCCTTTTTTATCATGTCGAAAGAGTGAGGGTGAGGGGCGGGGGAGGAAAAGAGAGAGAAGGGATAAAAGCGAAGGGAAAAGGTCCGAGGGAGAGAGAGAATCCTAAGTGGCATTCCGTGGCCTGCCGTCTGTACAGGAATTTCGGACGACAGCATTTTTAATCACGCGAGCATTTAACGCGCCTCGCGCGCTGACTTTAATATAGGAGCTATGCGGTTTATGCATAGTGATGAGTACTACCGCGGTCGCTATACCGGGACGCTGCCGCGTAATCCGCACACCGACAAAAGGCGAATGCTTCCGCTAAAAACTCCATCTGTAGGCAAATTGTTTAATTACAGTTGCGGTGGGAATATTACTTTTAGTGTACGCGAAGCTAGAGGCTGAATGTCCCAAGAACGTGTTTCCATCGACCGAAGTAAATTGGGATTGAAAAAAAATATATTTTGTGATTTTTAAACTACGAAATTTGTTAAAAATTGTTATTTTTCAATCTTATCGATTTTAGGTTCAATCGAAGCAAAATAAATATCGGGGTGAAGACGAAACAAAATTTGTAAAACTGTTTAATTTTTGTTTTGTTGAAAGTTTACTATCGATCGATTTGAGTGATTTTACAATTATGACATTTATCAAAGGTCGTTATTTTTCCATGTCATCTTGTCGATTCTGGGTTTAATCGAGATCAAAATATATACGGGGGTTCGACGATACAAAAGTTGTAAAACTCTTACATTTTTGATTTGTTGAAAGTTTACTATCGATCCATTTGAGTGATTTTACAATTACGAAATTTTTGAAAGGTCATTATTTTTCAATGTCATCTTCTCGATTCTAGGTTTAATCGAGACCAAAATACATACGGGTCACGACGATACCAAAGATGTAAAACAGTATAATTTTTTGTTTTGCGAAAGTTACTATCGTTCGATGAGACATAGGTAAATAAAGATAATGACAGTGCTAGTTATTAATATAGTGGAAACAGCTTGTTTGGGTTTGTTTGGGTTTGTCAGTTTGTCAGAAGCGTTCAAGGTTATCGTATGATTTATTGATGAATCTTTATCTGTCCAATGGGGTCTGATGGATACAGCTAGCAGACCAAGATCATTATGGTCTCTTCTTGTCCAACATTATCAATAATATATATGAATTCTTTCTTGTTTGTTTCAGATTTTAAGAGATGGTTAGAATGGATTAAAGGGCAGGCTTTGATAGAGATCGTATGAAGAAGGCTGTGGATAAAGGGTGAGAAAAAAGAAAGGTTATCCATCATGCCTCCAACGCTGTTTCATGTTGCCCCGCATATCGAGTACAATGGGAAAAATGAAAGTTCAATTAAAAACACATATTTCATTTCAACAGCAGGAAGTACTGATTATTATTTAATTTATACATCAATCCTTTGATATGTTTATCAATTCATTGGTTGTTAACCGTTTTTACTAACAAATTAGCAAACGTCAAATTAACGTTGAAAAACATCAATTTGTGAACAATTATTCATTTATTTTTTAAGCTAATTTGTTTTTCAAATTGAATTACATTCGTTAATGTTAATTTCGTTTCTAACGTTAATTGAATGTTTATCAATTTATTAATAATAAAAGCTAATAATGAATGAAAGTTCGAAAAATATATCAATCATATACATAAATGCAATGATACCTATGTTCAGCGGAGTTGGTACTAACTTGGTACTACTTAGTCATTTCATAAATTTTTTTTGTATTCATACTTTTTTGTATATATATCATAGCTAATAATATAATTACGTACACAAAGAACGATTTACGAAAAAACTTTACCAACCTTTTTTAATTAATAAATCGAATTAATTGAAAAACGAAAAACGAAATATAAGCTCGACTGTAAATAAAGGATCGATAAATATACCAATATCCATATATCACATATCCAAAACAAACCGACGTAAAAATAAAAAATCGACGCACTGTGGAAAATCTGCACGAGGGCACAGGGCAACTGAGGAAAACGCGCGTCGTTACTTTATCACCGAGTTTCCGGCTTCGCCATCGGGAAATTACTGTTTCAACGGTCACCCATCCGAGTATTGGTCCTCTTTGGTACATCTCAATGATCCGTTGACTCATCCATTCCCCCCTGATGAATGAGCAATTCATAATTACTCGACTATCGAAATGAACTTCGACAATTTTAGGCCCTTGAGACCAGTTGCTGCGATAATGAATTTGCAGTCGCGGAATCGCGTCCCTCCGGTACTGTTTAATTGTTAATTAGCGCTGAGGAAGGAGGAAGAGAGCGAATAATGAACGTCACGGTGACTGGAAGGAATCCGGCGGTCGGCAGTTTCGTTTGCACTCGACTTTGTCCACGAATTCGTCGCTAGTAAAAGGACGCCCATTTAACCGAGCGCGTTCGAACCAACCCGGCAATCCCCTTAAAACTCTCCCTTTTTCGGATGAAAATGTAGTAAGCGAAGTAAGCGAGAGCCCCGCGCAGTTATTTCGTGATTTAGAAGCCGAAGAATGCGACAGCCGTGTAGTACTCTCGCAGTTTGGTCTCTTTACCTCCTCCCCTCCCCCCCCCTCCCCTCCCACCTTTGTTGTTCTCCCCCTCTGCAGAATCGCACGTACATGCAATGCCATTTCTATCGCTATTGTGTCGCCAGTAAATGTGGGAAGAAACCCTTCTCAGTCCGCGTGAAAATGGTACCTCCACCCAGGGTTGGTACCAATTTCGTGCGTAGTCACTTTCTATTGGATTCTCAAAAAGAAAAAGAGTTGGCCTGTAAAATAGGTGTAGACATATAATTCTTCATTTGATTTTATAACGATAATACAATTAAGTGGATAATATAGATTTGGGAAAAAATTGTCAAATTTTTCTCGTATTTAAAAAATTGTTTTGAATTCATAACGAAAGAGAAGCTTGAATGTGAGATATTTTGATACATCACATTTTGTCTCGATATTTTTTTCGAGAATATATTTAATTAAACAAAGTGAAAGTGATGAAAGATTAAATCAATGCATATAATGCATGTATTCATATTTATTTATATAGAAATGTATATTCATATGCATATATTCCTATTTAATTTTGCCATGATTTTAAGATAGTTAAATAAAACAATATACTCGAAATCTTTTAAAGAAAATTTTGAAGCAGAATTTTCGTTATCAAGATAATAATATAATGTTTAATTTTTCCGAGCATTACTGTATCTTGAACTGATAGAATTTTTGGCTCAATATATCATAACTGAAATAACCGTTTAAATCTACACTGATATCCCAAAAGCTCTGTTCGTATGTTCGTCGAAGAGTGTCTACGAAAAACTATTCGATTGCAAACTGATATAATCCACAATCCTATTTACTCAATAATTCTTCGTACATGCCAACATAACTGGAGAAAAAAAAGTAAAAATAACACTATACTCCTTTGAGCTAATATAATTTTTAATATTTAGATCTTCGAATTTAAAAATGATTGTTGAAGGGAGTTGGTCATCAACCTTCTCGATTAATCCCTGAACCCCCCAACTAACATTACAATCCCATTTATTCAATAATTTGTTGAACATGCCAACATAACTGATAAAAAAAGAAAAATAACACAATACTCCTTTGAGCTAATATAATTTTTAATATTTAGAGCTTCGAATTAAAAAATGATTGAATTGAAAAAAGGGTTCAAATTCACACCAACACCCTTTAAGTACCAAGTTCTATACATATACTTATAAACGTTGAAGGGAGTTGGTCGTCAACCTTCTCGATTCACCCCTCATCCCCTCAACCAACATTACCAACGTATAGGAACGCGACCCTTCGTTCTACGGGGTTTCCAAGCAGGCTGAATATTTTCATACAAATGTTTTGCGAAAATGACAGTGCGGAGGGTTCCGCCCGGCGGCGGCGAGAGACAAGAGTCCCCGAATCCAACCACATAACCCGCAGGGCTCAGATGCTTGGATATTTCGTTCCGTTTTTTTTTTCTTTTTTTTTCGAATCATACCGTAGACGTGGCGTGTCTCTATGGCGTTGCTTGGCGCATTCTAATCCTGAAAACCTCTCGTTCTTGTGCCTCTCGGCTACCGGACGCTCTCACCTAACCTGTACTTGTACACACCCTCCAGTACTCATTATTCGTCCTCTAGCGAGGAAAGCCGGAACTTCTGGTCCAACCCCAAACCTCCGACGCAAACCTCGTCCATTGCGACGAAACGGTAATTGTTTTTAATCACTCGAAGGGACGCTTCGCTCGCGCTGTATCAACCGGACTGCCGTCATACGAGGGATGGAAAATTCACCCCCAGACCACGCCGAAAAGCTTTCTAGATTTTTTCAACGCTCGCCATTTTTTTCTCGCTATTAAAACTGATCATGTTTCCACTCTTTATCGTAAGCCGATTGTTTTGATGTCCAAGACAGTTGGATATCGAGAAAAATCTATTCGGATATTGGAATATTCATTGGACTGAGTTTTTGTCAGAATAACCTGATTTCCGGTTCCGATCAAGGTTGTGTTTCCGATTCCTAGGAGGTTTTGCAATGATACAGCTTTTTTCTAGTACTGCTACATTTTTTTTTCGAGGTCGTTTCAAGTGGGTTCTTTATTCCGATTGGAAACGGTGACCTTCACCAATTTTTTTTTTTCACGAAATGCCTGAAATTTATTCCTTACCGATGAATTTATCGATTCCCATTTATTGACAATGGGTCGATCGATATAGATACCGATTTGTCACCGATATATTGATCGATGCCGATACCGATACTGATCCCAATACCGAATCATAACCTACTATACGTTGAATGATACCGATACTGATATCAGCTGTATATTGGTACAGATAACAGTAATTATTTATTGATATCGATAACCATACCAATTTACCAATAGTTATTCTAATACCAATTTATCCATACCGATACCAGTGCCGATTCACAGATACCGATATCAATAACGATTCATTGATTCCGATATTAGTATTGATTATTTCATTAATTTATAAATCGATACCCTTTTATTCTGTTTATCGATACACTAACCAAGACCGATACCGATTTATTACCGACATATTGATCGATACCGTTACTATTTTATTACCGACATATTGATCGATACCGTTACTATTTTATTACTGACATATTGATCGATACCGATACCGATTTATTACCGATATATTGACGGATACCGATACCGATTTATTTCTGATAAATAATGAGATGATGCGGCACGCAAATAGGTATATGAGTAATTAACATGAGAATTACGTTCGCGTAATCGGTAACGCTGATCGCATATTTAAATTCATTTTATCAACAGTTTGACCAAGACATAAAGGCTGCCGAGCGTGGATTCGTCCACACGGGGAAAGGCACACGTTTTTGTTTTTGTAACTCGTGCGAAGGGGGAAAGAAGTTTCGCTTGCGTTACGATAATATGTTCAAGCGACGCAACTAAGCCAGTCACGATGCAAGCTAAAAAAGGGATGCGCAGGGTTCGACGACGACGAAGAGAGAGACAGAGGTAGAAAATGCAATTTCCCTATCGTATCATCATGTTGGCATTATACGTTTGTTTTTATACGTACTGCCACGCGTCGTTTACGCACTGAAGCGTACGTGCATGCGCTCCTATTGACGTTCTTCGAATACATTACCAACATCAATTATATGAGTGTGTCTTTTCAACGTGTACATACGCGATGATAACACATGTAACAGCGTCCTGAGGAAAATACTTATACGATAGAAAAAAAGCTATTTTCTCGAAATCTAAAAATGATCGAAAAACAATTTAAAAAAAAGCTATTCATTTAGATTTTCTTTTGGAATGCAGATAAATATTTTGGAAACTAGCATTAAATAAAAAACGATTGAATATCATTGCACAATCACATAATTCAATTACTTATTAAAATTTAACAATCTTATCCAGTTTTCGAGGAAAAAAGCATTGCAAATTTTTTTTTTATATATCTTTCGTTTCTCGATGTATTTACTTTTGAAATATTTTCTAGCAACTAGGAGTTATTAAGTCTGAAACAATAATTTCTCATCCGAAGTAACAGATCTTCTGAAAGCTCTTTATTTAATTTTTAACGATTTCATTTAGATTTTCTTTTAGAAAACAGATAAATATTTTGAAAACCAGCATTAAATAAAAACAATTAAATATCATTTCACAACCATGTATTTCAATTACTTATTAAAATTCAACGATCTTATCCAGTTTTCGAGGAAAAAAGCATTGCAAATTTTTTTTTTATATATCTTTCGTTTCTCGATGTATTTACATGAGAAACAATAATTTTTCATACGAAGTATCAGATCTTCTGAAAGCTATTTAATTTTCATAAAAATGCAAAGTAATTAAGTCGGTATTTAGTAGGTTATATATCGCTTGATAGTATATTTCATCATAACCTTAATGCCAAAATAAATTTACAATAAAACTACCTACGGTAAATACAGAAAAAAATGCTTTTTCCGGAAACTGAAAAAAGATCGTAAAAAATTGAACAAAAGGCTGCATTTGGATTTCCTTTCTAGACGTCGCTTCACCGGCAACCTTGTATATACATCAAATGATGATGATTATTGCACGTGAGCCAAAAGGGGGTGCCATCGTTCAGGTGACGGTCATGAAAATCATTTCTCCCATTTACGACGTTTCTCGCTACGATAATAAAAAAAAAGCACGCACGTACATTCCATCATTAATGGTACATCAGGAGTATATCGTTTTCTTTCCAAAGTACACTCCGCGCATCCCATACTCGTGTCATTTTTTTTTCTTTCTGTTTTCTCTTTGCGCATCACGGCTAATGGGTTCCAGTCAAAATCATAAAATATACATCGCGGACGAATGCACGCAGTGTCAGCATCGTCAAACTCACCACTGTGAGATTTCAACGGCTGTCGAGTTGATACTGTTCTCCAAAGGACTCGTGTCGAACGCCCGACTTCCGTAATAGTTTCTCGTGTACTGGTCGCTGTTATGCATCAAGCCACGACCTCTCGTCACATTTAAAGTCCGGTTGATACGTCTATCAGATATACGCCTGAAAAAATTGCTACCTGTGCAACGGATCCTTACGACGTTCGAACCCATTTGAAACCTTCCGCATTTATGGTCTGAATGCGAAAAATAAAACTTGCGTGGAATTACAAATCCGCCGAATAGTAGATCCTGAAAGTGTTTAGACTTGATGAACGAAGATGATATACTGATATTTGCAAAATTGAAATTGCTTTAATCGACGGTATTCTAAAAATACAATTTTTTAATACTTTTTCTAGAAAGTATCAAATTTCTATATTTAGGAAAATATTTTCAATATTTTTCACACTTCGTTCAGTTATATTCTATTTCTAGTCTTGAATTATCGAAATTTGTGAAAAAATAATTGTTCGTGATAGTAGTCTTAAAATTTATTAAGAATAGATAGCCCTTCTAAAAATCTGTTCGTTTAATTATAGAATCTCTACAAAATATTCACAAACAAATATTTCATTTAGCATTTTTGCGATTTTCAAAAGTAATATTCAGATATTAGTTCCTAAAATACCGACTATAATCGATACTGCTATTTTTTATTACTATATTTAATTTAATTTTTATTTTCTCGGAAACCCAGATTTTTACAAGCCAAAAAACCGTTTCCACGAATTTCTATGGTTTTTCATTTAAATTTTCGGACCATTTACGTTCGAAAGAAAAACAATTCCACGAAATAATTTTTTCACTACTATGTTGTTACTAAAATATAGAAAAAAGAATAAAAAAAAACACTATCTAAAAAAATTCTTGTTAAACAGCCGATCAATTCGGGACAGTTTTGTCAAACTAATTAAATTCTCTTTCCCCATAACAGTTATCCAACCTAACGAGTCACGGAATCCATTTTAATTCGATGGCAGACCCTTTTTTTCCCCAAAGCGAAGTTTCTCCTGCGGTTGGCTCTTTCCCGTCCCGATCGCGTGTAAACCAGAGTGGAACATTATAGAACGGAATTCACACGATTTCGTGGTCAATAAAAAAAAAAAGAAGGAAAAGAAATATTTGATTTACGTTCCAAAAGTTCCAAGGGCTTCTTCCCACGTGTGAATACCTTGATGAATATTGGCGTTGCGCGATCATTACGATATCCGGTGCGCGTGTGTTGCATCGGTGAAAACAAAATAGAAAACATCTCTCTCACCCCTCGTGAGCCCATTTCGACTTCCGATCAACCGGTTGAGCGGTGAGTCAAGTCCCTCTCACTTTATCGGCCATTATGTTCCTCGTGTGTATCAACGTTGGTCGGTGAGAGCACGCTATCCCGCCGTTAGATCTATCGACGATTAATAAAAGTTGCGATGAGGTCGGAGATTCATCGTTGCGCACGTTGGTTGGTGGAAGAAGGCTGGGGGAGGTGAAAAGTCGCCTCGTGGGTACGCGATAGAAAAAGGATCGAAAAGGGGCTGCTGCAGGGGGTTGGAAGGGCGTCGTCGCGCCCTACGATATAGGGTTAGGTCTCATCTAATGGGGAAGAGAACATCGCGAGGTTTGCTTGGAGAACGATGACGACGTGTAGCACCTAATGCGAGGGACCCTAAAGAATATCTAATTATCTAACACGTGACTGGTCACGTGTTGAACAAGGCTCACCCGCCGCTATTTTCTGATTCATTTATATAGAATAGCAGGGCCAAACGTACAAACGTAAGAGGATAAAACGGGTCAGGATCGTGGATGGGTATGAATGTATATTTGGGTACAGTAAATAGTATTGTGTTTACGAACTGGGTGAAAATGAGAGTGAATTTACCGGAACATTGTACAAATGTATAGGGTGATTTGGAACTTGGTAGAAGTTGATGATCCACGGAGGAAAAACTGCCCGCGATATTGCTTCCGTTCCAAAAGGGTCGTTTCTGGTGAAGAGCACATCGTTTTCGACTGTTGGGAACAAACCCATAGGGCCTTCAACCAGGATAGGAAATTATGTTGCTTCAGTTCAGAAAGGATCAGTTTTGGTAAAAAGAGAATTTTGAGTAATTAGGAACGACTCCATGAAAGATTAAACGAAGATTAGGACAGATCGTACTTTTGTTCGAGAAGAACCTTTTTTTAGTAAAGATTCAGTGAAAGTGAAAAAGTATTATTACGGGCAGTTGGGATGAGATCCTTTCATATGGGTGGCACCAAAATAAGGAAAATTGTTGTTTCCATTCCAAGAGGGTAATTTTGGGAGAATAAGGGTTGATTTTAAACCGTTGGGTGTAAAACCTTCAATGAGAATTGGACAAATGTGAAATAAGATGTTGCTTTCGTTCGGAAAGGACCATTCGTAAAGAAGGCAAGATAATTTCAGGCAGGTGAGAGCAAACTCATAGAAATCGAAAAAAACATGAGGAAGGACGTTGCTTTCGTTACAAAAGAATTATTTTTGGTGAAAAGGGGTTTATTATGGGTCGTTGGGAACAAGCTCATGGGAGGTTAAACAAAGTCAAAAAAAGTTATAGATTCCACCCTAAAAGAGCCATTTTAGGCGAAGGAGAATTCAAAATAGCGCATTGGCCAACCTGGTCCGTCAATTTATTAAAATGGTAGATATATTTTGACGTAAAATAATATTTTGAAAAAATAATATTTTTGTATAAAACATCGAAGCGAATAAATTTTTAAAAATCAATAAATAAACAAACTGAGAGAAAAGCGTCCAGAAAATTTTTTTATACAAATTTTCTCAACGCTGACGTAAGTTTGCGTTTGAACGACCTGTACGTAGGTATGAGTAGAATTTGAACTGGAAAATGAAACGGATCGTATGTATATCTGACTTTTTTCACACCCTCGATTTTCCCACCCGGTGTGATGTTTAGTTAAGTTTACCGTCCGTAATCTCCTTCGTCTCTTGTGTGTCTCCCGGTCTCTCTCATTGATGCGTGTGAAACGTATGCTGTTATTAACTGAAACGTGCCTCATCGTCGAGCGGACGATACGGCTGTGCACGCAACTCAATTCACGGGCCTTGCGAGTCTTCGAAACGTTTTTGTATTGTGCATATACATATGCATCGCGACCACTAATCGACGTGATGTGCTCATTTTTCTGTTTGCTACGCTTAGTCAACAGTTTATCATCAAAGTTGCCTCTCTTTCTCTCTCTCTTCCCTTGTCTCATTGCACTGCATGGTCGTAATTAGAGGTTCACATCAACAGTTATTACGTTTGTGACTCCCAACCACAGTCTAGTGTCAATACAATCGATCCTGCAATTACGTCGAGAGCTTTCGACGAATTTACGAAAAACAGTCGAGCATAAAACTCCACGTAATTACAGACTTATAAAAATTGCCAGCTCCCGTTCATTACGAAAAAGCCATTCGTAATGATGCATCATATTTCGGTAACGAATTATTTTTATTATTCGTCGATTTTTAGTTATCGTAAATTTTTGTATTATAATCATTGATATTACTGTTAGTTATGATGATTTGTGATAATCTTTCTATTATAATTATTGTTATACTAATTAATAATATACATATTAATATTAATAATATGTTAAATAATATTAATCACTATTATTATTAATAATAAGTAATTATTTATTATTTTTCATTAATTCCCACCAAATCCGTGGGTTGTAAATTATAAATTGCCTTAAATATTATTATCATTAAGTTTAGTCTAGAAAGCGAAAAACGTGAAGAATTTTCGGAAATTTTTTTCTCCCCTTCTATGCTAGATTTGACAATAAATTTTTATCCAGAACATCGGGTAAACCGTATAGAGTAGGAGAATTATTTTTTATTTTGTCCAGCATTTTCTAAAAAATACGTAGAGGGCGCCAAAGTTGAGGCTGCAAAAAAAAATGTTCCCATCTGTTCCCGGATAATCTGCGGATCTGCAAGTCTTGAACAAAAACAAAAAACGTCATTTTGAAGAGAAAGGTTTGCCACATGGTAATTCCCCACGGTTGGATAAAAATCGATAATAAATAAATAAATGGCAACTTCGGAAAAATATTGTTCGAAAACCTTGACCTATTTGTGCACCGTTTATATTCTATAAGTGTGTATAATGTGAATTTTTTCGTTAATGTGGTGAATTACCACACAAAACATCTTAATAAAGGATCGTTCAAAGTTTTATCAAAATCGATCGAGC
>JAPYZJ010001466.1:0-27330 GCA_030522765.1 Ophioninae sp. B BG-2022a | reverse complement strand
TTTTCTGCATTCTGGAATTTTTATTGCACTTCAAATATCGTTCGTTTTTTTTAAATTTAGACACAAGATTTTGAGTGAATAAAAAAAATCAGAAAAAAAGGTCAATTTTCTGCATTCTGGAATTTTTATTGCACTTCAAATATCGTTCGTTTTTTTTTTAATTTAGACACAAGATTTTGAGTCAATAAAAAAAATCAGAAAAAAAAAGGTAAATTTTCTGCATTCTGGAATTTTTATTGCACTTCAAATATCGTTCGTTATTTTTTTAAATTTCGACACAAGAATTTGACTGAATAAAAAAAATCCCCAAAAAGATAAATTTTCATGCCCATGACCGTGGAATTGCCCATTGAATATTAAAAGATCAAATTTGAAGGAGAGTACTTTCCCGGTAGTAAAAAGATCCCGAAGGATCAATGAAAGTCGATAAGAAGAAAAAGGTGTTAAATCGTAACGTACCTTACGAGCAACTCCCTGAGAGTAGCTTCATCGTCCTCTTGTATTTCTTCCTGCGTTTCATTACTGAACGGTTCGGTCCGTTGATGATGACGCTGTCTATCAGTACGTCGTAGACTACCGAGTGAATGATGATGATGATGATGATGATGATAAGGATGTTGTTGATGATAGGGTTGCTGCTGTTGCTGATAGTACTGATGGGGATGTTGTTGATGTTGATGTTGATGTTGAGCAGCAGCGGCTGCGGCCGCTGACTGGAGATAGCGTACTGCTGCGCTTCGATCCCTCGTCAGCTTGAATGTCGCAGCCGCTTCGATTTGCCCTCCTGTATTGGCTTCTCCGTAATAACCGCGTGAACCATTTCGATGCTCCTCCACCCTGACGCCAAGGCGTTTCTCCTCTTCCCCTGTTCTTCGTCTCGACCTATCCTCCTTTTTCCTCTCCTCTTTGTCCCTCCGTCCTTCCTTTCGTTTCTCGTCTTCCTTTTCGTCTTCCTCTTTCCCCTCGTGTCCCGCTTGCTGATTTAGGGCTTGCTGATCGTGTCCAACTTTTCTCTTTTTTCTTGCTGATTTTACCTCTTCGCTTGTAACGACCCCTGTCGAACTTCCGGTATCAATGACGACCAGGCTTCTCTCTTGTTGATCAACGATTATCCCTGGATCCCGGGACGACGAAACACCAGTTATCTCCTCGTAGAGACACTCCGAATCCGGATCACCCGAGACTCCGACGTTCCACAATTGGCTTATTGGCCCGAAGCCGCGAGAATCGGCCATCGTATGTTCAGCTAGAAACATTGGGGCTTTTGGCGAAATACGCAATTCGCCGATGCTCTTCTTCGTTCTCTTTGAGCTGAGAAAATTCGTTCTTTTTTTCTGTTTTTTTTTTTCTTCTTTTTAACGTAACGTGTTTGGGCGAGGAATGGAGTTTCTCACGCTTGGAAACGATACCGAGTTTCGATTGGACGGTACCAGCCACGAACGGTTACCGGCCTTCGAGGTGTGGCAATTCAGTTAGAAATTGTCGTAATCGAAATATCGGAAACGTTTCCAGTTCATGGATTTGTTTGGGTTTGTTTGAGTTTAATCGACGAAGTCTCGCGAACTGTTTCCAGCCGGATAACGGTTCAATGTACGTACTTGTTTGGGTTTGTTTCGCTTGAATTGTTGATTTCAACGATACAAACCTTAAACCTACGAAGTCTAAAATTTAACTATTCTTCAATGTTACTCTCGTCCGAAACTTTATTTTCAATTAATATACGCCGTATTGGAACCTTCGTTTCGAATGATCGACAATACGATTTTAGTTTTCAAATCATCGACCTCGAAAACTATGGAATACTTACTTTCATCGAAATGAAACTATTTTTCAAAATTTTCATCCGACATTTTCAATATACAAAATACAAGATTTCAGTTTCGAGTTCAGCGATACAAAAAGCAATCATGGAATACTTACGTTCATCGAAATCCAAGTATTTTTCAAATTCGCAGCCACCCCATTGGAACCGTCATTTTGGATTTACAAAATCTGATTACCGATTTGTATTCGACGACCCCGGAAATCATCGGGTACTCACTTTTATCGAAATCAAACTTTTTTTTTTCAAATTAGCGCCGCCGTACTCGATCGGCCGTTTTGAATTTACAAAATGATTTTTTAAATTTACGAACCTTTTATAAAGGTTTGTAAAAATTTACAAAACCTTTATCAACAAACCTTTGGATATTCACTTTTATCAAAATTTAATTATATTTCAAATTAGCGCCGCCATTTTGAATTCCAGAAATATGTTTTCAGATTTGAATTCTGCGGTCGCAAAAACCATGATTTTGAAAAACAGTAAAATCAGAAGAAAAAAAAAACGGTTCTTGATGCTCACGCGTGTTTCATAACCTAAAAGTGGCACGATTTTTAAAAATTCTCGTCACTCACAGTCAAGGGGCAAAAAGAGACGCGTCATATCTTGACCTTCGGGAAAATTCTTCGATTGCGGAAAACGTACAGGTAGCAATTTCTCAATGTCCTTGAGAATCGTCACCGTCATATCCCAAGGAAATTCCCGAGCGTCGAGTACAGAGAAAAGTGAGAAAAAGTGTAATGTGAAAATAAAAAAAAAAAAAAAAGGAAAACATCGAGCTCACCTTGAAGAATTCACAAGCCATCGTGGATGTTCGTCTATCCCGTCTCGCCCTTACTCGAGGCGCACGGATTTCCGCGTTTCCGGTTGGTCCAGGCTGAGGCGACAGCTATCAGTCTCGAGAAAGCCGACGTTAATTCCACTTGTAACTCGCAATGGAGAGAGAGAGAGAGAGGGCGACGGAGAGAGAGAGAGAGAGAGAGAGAGCGAGAGAGAAGGCGCTGTGCGTCGATTTTCAAGTCTTCAAGCTGAAAACGAAAAGAATTTCCAAATTATTTTTCTAAATCGAAAAAAACAGTAAAAATAAAGTGACAATAAAAAAGTTATTAAGAGAATTCATTTGTTTTCAATGGAACGTTTTTTTTTTTCTAATTTATTAAAACAGTTAATTCTATAAAATTAATTGTTCTAAAATTGAGACGAAACCTTTTTTTTTTAATTTAAATTGTTTCAATTTTAGTCGAAACTTTTTTTAAATTTCAAACTGTTGCCATTTGAGTCGAAACGTTTTTTCAAAATTTGAAATTGTTTCAATTCAAGTCGAAACGTTTTTTTCAAAATTTCAAACTGTTTCAATTGAAGTCGAAACTGTCTTTTTTTTATTTTAAATTGTTTTAAATTAAGCCGAAACCTTTTTTCAAAATAATTTAACAAATACATATATGAAAGAAAAATAATAAGTCAATTTTAACGCGATTCAATTTTCTTTTCAGCACAAACAAACCCCAACTGTTATTGTATACATTTTTTTGATACTTCATTAAATAATTTAATGAAATTATTCGAATAAATTATTTTACGAAATTATGAAATCATTAAATTTAATTAATTATCCTCGGTTGAATTACCGTTGTATTGTATAATAAAAATTATAATTCGAGCTATATTGTAATTATTATATTAATTATAATTAAATGTCATAACATTTTCGAAGATCAGCACTCTCAAATGCTTGTTAATAATATACGATGTTTTTTCGCTCGAAGCGATTTTGCAACTTATGGAAGAGTAACACAGGCTTCGTCTAACCGGATTTTCTTGTCGATGTTGATGTTAATCGCGGTCAATTACGTTCTAGGATCTCGCATATTTTCCGTACCTCGGTATTGCATAAAAAAGACGGCATGTTTGATCCACACTCCTATTACTGGTATTACATTATAAATATAGATATATGAGAGAGCGAGAGCGAGAGAGAGTGCATATTCGCGTTTTTATGTAACACACAATAAGCGATTTATATGAAAATTTCTTTTTTTCAATCCAATCGAATACCATTTCTCATCAAGAACTATTTTTAAAAAAGTACAAAAACATTTAATTATTTATTTAAATGTTTTTGTACTTTTTATTATTTAAATATTGTAATAATTATTTATGTATTGTACTTTATAGTACAAAAACATTTTTCTTTAATAATCATAGTTTGCAAATTTATTAAAGCGTGTAAAAGTGAAGCAATAAAAATCGAATAAAAAAATTGATAAACAATAAGTTTGAGGAATGCAATTTAATGGATAATTTTAGATTTAATTATTCAATTATATCTTAAGTAATTGACTCGGAATTGATGAACAGATACATTTTTATTTTTTATTTAAAAAAATAAATTACTGAACGTTTTTAACCGCAATTTCTCAATGACGAATAATTTTTCTCGTGAAATAAAAGTATCAACCTTCGCTTCTATGAATTCTATAGAAACGAATACTCGATTTTTCACTGCAAACTTAACCGCTTAAAAAAGCTTTCGAAAAAGTGTGAGGTTATGTCGATCTTCTATGACAAAAAGAAAACAGTTATAAACCTACACCCATTTCCCAAAAAAAAACATTTCCCAAAATACGTTATTTTTTCCACGAATATTATTTTTTCAAAAATTTCGCGGTTGCGTTAACGGAGATAAAAAATGGAAAAAGATCGCGTACGGCTGGAACGAACTAATTCAACAAAACAAATGAATAGATAAATAAATAAATTGAACTGATTGAAGAATAAGTAAATAATAAAATTCTACCAAACGAAATAATAAATAAATGACAAATAAATTTAACAATAAATTTAGCAATAAATAAAAATAAATGGGATATGATTTTTTTATTTGCAGCTGACAATAAAAATCGAATCGCTTATCATAGTGATTTTATTTGTACTCGGTGTTGTAACACGTTTCGAATTCCCCGTTTTGGTTGTATCATTATTGATTGCAATAATCAAATAATGAAAGGGGAAATAATGAATCGAGGTCATTGAATCTTTGACACGCCGGTAAATATAGATCCGTCTACCGATATATACACCTAGATGTAACATAAGGATATAATGGCCCATAATAATCGATGAAAATGCTGCCTCTCCGTCTCTGTCTCATTGTGCCGTGACCTCGTTTCCCATTACCTTGGGACGACACTGAAACCGATCACTTTGCTCCTGTTTCTTTTTCTTTTCTTTTTTTCCCCACATTTCTCTCCTTTCGTATTTGGTGACCGCGCTCATTCGTTCACCCCACCCTCCTTCTTTGCGAACTTTTCAAAATCTTATCGAGTGTGAACTTAAATGTTCCACGCAACTTCAGCTTCCACAAAGTTCAGCTTTCCGATTTGGGTTCGGCGTTTCGAATTCGAGGATTTTGACGAAATCGTTTTGCGGAAATGCTGCAGTAATTTTTCGAACGATTCTTCGTGGAATACTTTTTTTCGTTATATTTTTTACTTTTTAAAAAATTCTATTAATTTTTATCAATTCATTTAATTCTAAAAGAAATTGTATTAAAAAATTGTAAATTCATTAATTTAAATTTATTTATTTATTCAAAATGTACATTTATTATTATTATTTATATTATTGTTTTTGTTCTTCTTTAAAATTTTTTTTTTATTATGATTTTTTTCAATTGTTACTTTTTTTTAAATAAAAAAAAACGTTCTCTTAATTATTTTTAGCTGGAAATGGTTCCCATAGAAAATTCCTTATCGAAATTTGACACCGTTGCGCTGGTTGAATCTTGACGAATCTGATTATCGCATACAATATCGTGGCTTATCAGTCGAGGTCGTGTCTCGTGAGAGATTTTCAGGCATTCTTCCCAACAAACGAGACATCGTACAATATCAATTTCGTAACTCGAATGCATCAGTTCTATGACTCCTGTTGATGATTTTGAGTTGAAGATTTGACGAATTTTATCCAGAAAATTATCATTTTTTAAATAAACTAAATGCAAGTAACGTCCATTAACAAAGCATGAAAAAATCGATAAAACAAAATTTCAAAGCAATTCAATAAAATTTAAAAATATTTCATGGTATATTGCAAATAAATACAATTGACTTGAAAAGATGTTTAAATAAATAGCATTACATTCGAAGTGTATTTTCATAGAGTGAATTATACTCAAGATAATTACAAAAGAAATTTAGATAAATGAAAATTTGACAAAGAAACTGATCAGAGAAGTCACGAATATTCATTCAATTTTCATTTTCACTAAAACTCAATTTATTAAAAATCAATTCGATTTTAACGTTCAATTAAAGTCAATAAATCAAATTTCATTTTGAATTTCATGAAAATTCATTTAAACGTATTTTTTATTTAATTCGATTTGGTGCGAAATATCGAAACGTCAATTTTTGCAAAATAGGGTGGAGATAAATGTAAAATGATTTTACGAAAAGAATTATTTTACGTAAACTAGAAATACCACTTTCCAATTTTTTTCTTCTTTTCGCATTCGCGTGGAAGATAAAACGTTTTCCACGTTTTCAAATGCCTGAAAGAGTGTCCGGAGAGGTAATTGCTCCGCCAGACAATTTTGAGAAAATCGATATTCAATTGTGTGCGAAATTAGAAAAAAAAAAAGAAACGTGCTAGGCGGGAGAAAACGAGACGAAAAAAAAAAACAAAGATTCAACGAGTGCACATGTTGGAGCGAGACATCGAAGCGTGACTCGATCGGTTTTAACGTGAGAATGGAAACAGACATTCGCGTGGATACGTGTAAGCACGGCCCACACAGGAACGCTTACGAAGTCGAACAACCCGATTTTAACGATTTCCGTCCTAGACCATACGGAATACGTATCGATCGGTGTATGGAGCATTCCGGGAAAAACCTAACGTGGCCTTTCTCAATCCGGATGTACGTCGTCTTTTGATATTAAAAAATTCACAAAAACCTCTAACAGCTTTATGCTAAAGACGATTTTATTGATATTTAATTGCGACGAGCTTGGATAATGAAAACTGACCTCTTCGCATGAATTCCACGTAAACTTACGAACATTAAACCTAAACAAACCCAAACAATTTTTTTCAATTTTTTTTTATTTAGAAAGAAAAAAGGTTTTTATATTTGTTTTAAAATCTTTTTAAATCATTTTCATATCATTAAATCTTTTTAAGACCATTTTTGAAAATCTTTTTTTATAAAAAAAATTGGGGAATTGGGAAAATTTGTTTGGGTTTAATATCCGTAAGTTTACGTGGAAGATAAAATTATTTATATATAGATTTAGAATTATTTAGATAAAGATTTTTTCTATTCGTGATTTTACAATTGAAGAAAAGACCGAAACTTTTTTCCTTGTTTTTACATCGCAAATGTTTATATCAAGACAAACTGAATTTTCTATAAACAGTCTATTAAAGAATAACACTAAAATAAATAAAGTTAATAATAAATAGTTATATATTTAATAAAATAACTAGATGACTATTTATTTATTTTTAACTTATTTTTTATTCTTTCAGATAGACATAAATTACATTCAGTAGTTAATAAATAGTAATATAAACCAATAGTTTACGATAAATAGATCATAATAATAATAATAATAAATTTAAAGCTACATATTGGTGATTTAAATAATGTCGAAAATAATCACAAATATTTCTATTACATTCTTAATTCATATTCTTGTATTTTCTTAAAGTTTAGTAATTTGTGAATGAACTCGTCGGCATTTTTTCCCTGTTTTCTTGTATTACGAAAAAAAATTGTATTGAAGACCCTATTTATGATTCTTAAACGGTCACTAAAAAAAATCCTAATTTTAAAAATACGAAATAATTGTTGAATATTTTATTAATTGTCATAATTTACATTTTCGTAAAAAATAAAATGTTTTCAAAAACATCCGTTCGTTCGTTTCAAAAAATTCGAGGACATTGTACTGTCATATTTTTTCAAATTCATGTCTATTAATAATTGAAATAATTCTTCAATTATCGTCTTATTGTTGTTCCTTATTATAATCAATGTTTGCCTATGCACTCGCCGCGTATTTACAACGGTTTGCTTCGCGCGGCCGTCAATGTCCTCGTGTTCAACTCTCAAAATGCATGAAATTCCAAGATAAAAACCCTCGATAAAAAAAACACAATACCGATTTGTGGTACGTTCGTAACGATTTTGCCACTCGAACGCGCTCGATTTCACCTGCAATTCCAATGAGCCTCGATATACTTCGCTACGAGAGCTCGGCGGGGAAGGAGAGAGGAAGGGAGGGGGGGGGGGGGGATTTTTGAAATGCCCTTTCTAAAGCAACGGAAGTAAATACACAATAGATAAAAAAAATAGCGTCGTATAACGGCGGAGTTTGCAATCGTACAGTCATTGTCCGCCCTCGATTGAACTATCTGGCTAATTTGCAGATGGACCTAGAATCCTCAACTAGCTCGAATTTGAAAAAAAAATCCCAAATTTCCGAAGAGTATTCGGTGCAGAAAAAAAATCACTGAATATCGAAGAAGTATTCTGTACCAGGAAAAATGGCAAAATTAGAAAATAAAAATTATTTTTTGATATTCTGTATCGAAACAAAAATCTCTAGGCCTTAAAAAAACAGTATGTACTGAAAAATATCCCTAAAGCTCCAAGAAATTATTCAGTAGGGAAAAAATCTCAAAATCTTTGGGAAATAATTTAATTAAATTAATATAATAAATTACAATAAATTAATAATTGAAATAAATTAACTCAATTCTTAATTTCAATTAGCGGAAAACAGAAAAAGAATCCTTGAATCACGAAGAAGTATTCAGTACCGGGAAAAATGGACAAACTTAAAAATAAAAATTATTTTTTATCGTTTTGTATCGAAAGAAAAAATCCCTAGACTTAAAAAAAACAGTAAGTACTGAAAGCTATCCCTAAAGCTCGAACAAATGATTCAGTACGGAAAAAATTTCAAAATCTTTGAGAAATATTCCGTACCAACAAAAGTCCCTAAATCCCTGGAAAATATTTGGTACCGGAAAAAAATCCCTAAATCTGCGAAAGATAACACAGCGCGGGAAAACACCCTGCATCCCTTAAATCAATATTCAGTACCGATAAATATCGCTGAATTTCGAAAAAATATTTGGTCCCGAAGAAAAATCCCTAGATTTCTAAAAAAAACGATTGAGTGACTTAAAAAATGCCGCAAATTCGTAGAAAATGAAGCAGCATTTAAGCAAAATTCGTAAAAAATGATTCAGTGTCGAAAAAAAAAAAACAAAAAAATTCTCACCTCGCCGAAAACCGCAGAGACGGATGTGTCTAACCCAAACAATCGACAGCACGCACTAAATATTTCCTCGGGTCTCTCACACGCGAGAATCGCTCTCGAGCTCTTTTCTTTTTTTCAATCAACACTCCTACGGGCTGTTTTTATCGGTTGACCTCCCCGTGTCACGGAAATTTGAGACGCAGGCTCGCGTATCGGCTACGTTCGAGCAATCGCTTAAAAAACAGTCTGGTGTTGTTTCGCGTGGAAACAAAGACACGAGAACGGGGAAAACGATATAACGCGGTGAAGAATGTTTACGAACGCGCCGCGACGAGTGCTGCACGATACTGAAACTCGTGCTTGTCGAACTAGCCCCTCAAACTGGAAATCCTGTCACCGTGGTCTCTCTGCCTCCTCGCCGTCTTTGCTTGTGTCGTATCGATGCGCGCTATTGAGTATAGTACGCCCGAAACTTTACTATACCATCTTGATGACGACGACGTAAGCTTTGATATCTCGTGTACGTACAGCGGGGACCCAGGACGGAGGCAACCTTCTACGTTGAATCGGTACGTTCCTATTTTCCATTTTACTTATTTACTAGTTACGATTATTATTTATTTATTCATTTTTTTTGAATTTATTATTATTATTTATTTATGGATTTATCATTTCTTTTTATTTACTATTATTATTTATTCATGAATTTATTATTATTTTTTATTGACTATTATTATTCAGTTATGGATTTATTTTTTTCTTTTTATTTACTATTATTATTTGTTTATGGATTTATTATTTCTTTTCATTTACTCTTATTATTCATTTATGAATATATTATTTCTATTTTACTATTTACTATTATTATTTATTTATGGATTTATTTTTTCTTTTTATTTACTCTTATTTTTCATTTATGGATTTATTATTTCTTTTTATTTACTATTATTATTCACTTATGAATTTATTTTTTCTTGTTATTTTCTAGTAGTAGTACCTAGTAGCATTTATTTCCAAGTATACCCATACAGGATGTTTACATAATTACCCTTCCCTATACCCACTCACTTACATTAACTAGTGTATAGTTCTATGCGAGCTTACATCTACTGAACTTATTGACTACTTAAACCTAATCCCCATTCTTCACTTTTTTCAACCGTTCGGATTGCCTAACGTTATTTTTCTGTATTTATCATTATTATAATAATAATAATAATTATTATTATTATGTATATATCATTTCTCTTTATTAACAATTATTATTTAATAAAAGAATAAACGTTGCACTTCCCAAAAATGAAATAATCCGTTTCTAAAGTCGTACATCGAAACGCTGTTTATTATTCAGTTACGAAGTAAACGTTTATCGATCAATGAACTTTTATCAGATTTATCCACTTTTATCCTAGTGCTCATCGTTTCGACTTTCGAAATTTCCGAAATAAACAATTTTTGGGTCTTTGAGATGAAATGAAAAAACGGAGCGAAGATATACGAAATTTGTTCGAAATATAGGGTGACTTTGAAATTTCCAGCTGTTTTGCATATTTAGTTTGTTTTTGATAAATACTAAAGTTAGACGCGTTTTCGTGTGCTTTTTGTGCGAAGTTTTTTTTCCATTCCCAAAACTGAAAAGAGCCATGAAAAGACGGAGATTTGCTACGATTCAGGAAATAAAGAGGACATCGATGGAACAGCTGGAGGACATGCCAAAAAGCGTGTATCCAAAGTGCTTCGAAGATCGCAAAAAGCTCTGGCACGAGTCTATTATACCTATATCATGACGTTAAAGTTCCCATCGTTGATGAACAACGATAATTAACGTTTTTTCAATTCTTCGAATATTTTTTTGGCCAATTTTCGTTGTATTTTACGTTCAAGTTAGACTTGAATGCTTTTAGGTATTTTGGGGACTTTCCGGCCCCTATTTCCAAAAAAACACCTTTGTTGATAAAGGTCAAGCAATGAGGTAAAAAAGTCGTTGGTGTTCGAGGATACAAACTTCAACACCATATTATATCTGGGGTCTATTATTTTACTTTGAAGACTACAAAATAAATATTTATAAACAAATCAATATTTTTCGTGATAAATAAAATGTTATTATAGACCTTATTTTATATTTTATTCAAATCTGTTTAATTGTTTTTATTTTATTTTTATTCAATCAATACTTTTCAATTCATCAATATTTTCATCAATATCAATATGAATTCGATCAATATTTTTCATGATAAATACAAACGTTATTAAAGACCTTATTTCATATTTCAATATTCAATCAATATTTTCATCAATACAATATCAATTCGATTAATATTTTTCATAATGAATAAAACGTTATTAAAGACCTTATCTCATATTTCAATATTCAATCAATATTTTCATCGATATCAATATGAATTCGATCAATATTTTTCATGATAAGTAAAACGTTATTAAAGACCTTATTTCATATTTCAATATTCAATCAATATTTTCATCAATATCAATATGAATTCGATCAATATTTTTCATGATAAATAAATTATTATTAAAGACTTAATTTTTTAAAACAAAATAAAAAGTCACCTTATTATTTGAACAATATTTTTCGTTCGTGATTGAGATTACAGAATGGAAAGATTGACGATTGGTGTTAAAGGGTCCCGTGACAGGACTGCGCTATGCCTGATTTCAGGAGTGCGACAGTACTCCGGAGCTTGCGACAAAATCCTGATGTACATTGGGCGGAATGCCCGCGCTGGCCCTGGGACAAGCCCAGGAGCCCCACACGCATCGTCCGCGCGTTATTCAGGTCGCTATCGTGTGTGCGTCACGGAAAATCGCGCGCGCATCCTCCACCCACACTTTTTACATCTCACGGAATTTCATGCGCGCGCGTGCGCCCGAGTGCGTGTATGTGTGTATAGTATTACTCAGAAGTATTAAGCTCGTTTAAAAACTTAAAAGTTTTATTTCCGGACGAAAAATCGAATATCTCGTAAAAGTCGAAAAAAAAAAACACACACACACTCACCACGTCGTAGACCAATTTACGAAACGGGGTTTTGCAGTCTCCAAAGCCAGCTTTATTTTTATTTCTTATTTTCATTTTTTTCGTTTTGTTGCCTTTATGTCTTAAAAATACCGTTTTTATTTTAGATTTTCGAATCTGGTAAAGAAAAAGCTGCATTTTGAAAAATAGTTATTTCATCGATCAGCGACGAAATTTTTTAAGAGAACGCACTTCCGAGAGGATTGAGTTTCATTTTCGAAAAATATGGGCTTTTTTATAACCGAGTTATCGGATTGTTGGTTAAATAACGGTTTTAGGTTAAATATCAGTTTTTAATACTTTTAAATAAATATACACGAATAACATTTCAATCATTTTTTAACTAATTTTTAACGTGTATTTTTTCCAGAAAAATGTCGAAATTTTTGTAAAAGAAATTAATGACTTAAAAAAAAATGAAAAACTTTACTCCTTTCACTGAATGTTTCTAAACAAGTGAAGTTTGTAAACAACGAAAATGATTTTTTTCTTTTCATTATTAAAAAAATTTTCGACGTATTGGGATTACGAAAATCAAGCTAACATTTATTCTAATAAATCAACAAAATATATTTTTGCATCTTAATAAAAAGTAAACAAAAATTGATAAAAAAACATTTAGTTGCGTTCCAACCATGCAAACTTTAATCCCATGAAAAAACGGCATTTTCGAAATGTCGGAATACTGCGAGCGCAATACATAGCTGGAAACAAAATAAAATCGCGAATCGAAGCCGTCTTTTTCCACATCAAAACCCTGTTTGGTAAATTGGTGCACGATTTTTTTTTCACCGAGATATTCGATTTTTTGCCCAACAGGAAACTTATTGGAAACCCAATATTTTTTAGCAAGACTGTGTGTGTACGTTTCTTATATTCTTGAACGGTTTTTATTCACTATTAAAATGTCCCTTCATTTGATTTTTCCTCATTCACTTTTCCACGATCAAAACATAGTTTGATTTTTACCTACGTGTTTATTGAATTTTATATTTGAAAAGTGTGGTGCATTTTGTTCCGAAATTTCCTAGATTGAACATTTGTTGGAATCCATTGTTGGTTGTTGAAACTTTATTAAATTCCCTAGGTTCGAGTTTCATTGGAATTTCCTACATTGGAATTTAGTTGGAATCCCCTACATTGGAATTTCGTTAGAATCCCCTATATCGGGTCTTTTATGGGAGTTCCATGCATTGATTTTTTAAAATGAAAATTCCCTACATGGAAACTTCATACGAATTCCCTGGATTGGGATTATATAAAAATTCTCTTAGTTGTTTTTCACATAAAAATCCCTAAATCCCTAAAAATCATTCACAAAATTCCCCAGGAGAAATAAAAGAAAATCCCACCACGTTCTTTTCGTAAAATTCCCTAGAGCGAGATTTTTCAATTTAATTTCCTGAGATGAGATGAAAAGGTTCTCTAGAGTAGAAAAAAGTTCTTCATTACAGAAATTCCCCAGGAGACGACATTTCACCAACCTCCTTGCTATACCTAAATCCATTTTCTTTTTTGCAGCTAGGGTTTTTTTCGAAGAAGAATAATTATCACGAAGAATAATTATGAAATTATTGTTCAAGGTGAGCAGAAAACATTCCTTTGGCAGTCCACATATCTAGTAACACGATAGCAAATCATCTAATCGAAATTTTCGAAATCAACGTTTGCTCGTTGAAAAGTATTTTGAAGAAAGGATTCGAAGAAAGTCGATATCAGCTGGTGCTTCTACGAATACGTAAATTTCCGCAAAAAAGGCAGGGGGCGAAAATGATGTATTTTACACACAAAAACGAAATTTCGTATTTCTTAAATAAACGTTAAAAAATAAAGCCGACGTAAATATCTATATTGTATATAAATATTTTTAAAAAATATCCAATCAATGAATGCGCCCCATATACGAGTCTCAACAGTATAATACTACGGAAGCGATTGAAGGAAGTGAAGAGAATGCAATAAAAATGGTACCCCACCCCCGTCCTATGCGAAAAAATTGAATCAATATTTTCAAAGTCGAAGCTACAATTTTTTAGCTATTCACAACAAGAATTAGTCAAATAAGAGAGAAAACGAAAAAAAAAAGTGAAAGTTTAACGTTCATCAAAAATTCTAATCAAACCAGCAAAAAATCTGACTTTTCGCCAATTTCGAAAAATATGTTCTCAAATCGAATATTAAGCGATGAAACAAAACAAAACAATTGAGAATTGGAAAATAAAATAGTAGAAGTATCGAATAAAATTTAATTTTTGAAAAAGGACAGGCTGCGGGAAAATAAAAAGAACGAGAGAGCGAGCAAGAGAGAGAGAGAGAGAGTCGGATGACGTACGTCCCAATCGAGAAGGAAACTGATGCGATATCGATCGATTTTCCTTCGACTATAGAGAGCCTGCATACCCGTTACAACATCACTCCCTCCTCTCGATTCTTCCCGTTCAACGTCAAGAATTTTCACGACCGTGTCACATCGAAAATTGTCGAAAATTGACGATTGATCTCGACACAAAAATTTCCTTCCTGTTTCAGTCCAAGTGCTAAACGAACGCCCAAACGTTAGACCCGAAGTATCAACGAAAGCGAGTAAAGAAGAGCAAGCCGTCGAAAGCGTAAAATCACGAAACGGAAAGCGGAAAAGAATCGAAGCTCGAAAGTCGTTGGTGGTAACTACGCCCAACTCGGTGTCTCCTCGAGCGCCTGTACAAAGAGGATAGTAATCCTGGGAAACCGCAGAGCTGCCAGTCGCGGAGACGATTCGTGTGTGGTCCGCGATGCGAACGAGGGCGCGCACATACACGTTAACACGAGTCCCACACGCACGTACATACACCCACGGGTCTACTCTCGCACTCTTCACTGCTCGTCACTCGAAGTTCACTTTCGACAACCACTGCGGAACGAAATAACTGCACGCACTTTCCTAGAGACAAAAAAAAAATCCCCACCGTAAAAAATAAAACGGAAAGTGTTTCGAGTTCGGAAGATACTTTGGGGAATCGTCCGAATAGCTAGATTCGTTAGAAGTCGAAACGAAAAAAAAAAGTCCCTAGAAAGTGACTTCCGGTACAACCGGGAAGGAACACCGAAAAACACTGCACTCGATACTCTTGATTATATTTTGCTGATTTTTACGTTTTTTTCATGTTTTTTTTTATTCATACGTACGATTGGTCGTTGAACAAAATGGCGCGTGATATCGAACGTGTGTCGAGCACTGATGCATCATCAGGACCGTTGACAACTTCCGAGCGATCGTGAATACAGCAAACCGAGGGTTAAAAAAACAAAGCGAACACCGTGGCGAAATGAGAAAGGCAAACACTCACCCAAAACGAGACGTTGAGAATCCTCGTTACTGCCGTGTGTCATATAACCGAAGCGGCGAAACGTCAAAGACTCGGGCGAGGATATCGTTGACCTCGTCGCGGGGTTTCGGGCTAAAGTTATCGGGGGCTCGTGAAACGAGGATATCTCGATTTTCGTGGTAAACGGAACGACCGTGAGGAACGACGGGACAATCGCGTTCACCGGAACCAACTGAGACAGATCGCTAGGAGTTGCGCCACTAGCGCTCCGCCGAGTGATCCGAGTCGCGCTGCGGTCTGACCCGACACGACGCACAGTCGAAATACCACAACGCGATACGGCAGTATCGTTTTCGTTACAATCGATATTATCGAAGCGATTATCGATGTTACTATGAATATCCGTATTATCGTGACAAAGTTTGGTAATCTGATGACGCAGCATGTCCCATTGGAGGATCCGTGGATTATCGAGTGAGATGCCCCAATAATGGCACTGTCTCGCAGTACCACTGTCACTGAACTCTTTGCGGCGATCCGTTACGCGCCGCGACATCGTAACATCGTTGACAACGAGAATGGTAGGGATTCACTGAGGGGAGGGGGGATTGAGCAACCTTTTTTTTTTAGTTTAATTTTTTTTCTCACCAAGCGAATTTTTTTCGTGGGTGCTGGGAAGAGGTGGGAGCGGAAGAGTGGCTTTCGCGTTTCCTAGCGATTCCGATTGACGAGAACGGCGTAAAGAGGGCGCGGATCAACGGGAAGAGGGGGAAGAGCTCTGCAAGGATTACGACGAGGTAAAAAGACGAATTGACATAAATTCTGTCAGGCGATGCCGGATTTTCGAATCTCTACTCTACAAAGGTGTGCTCTGGTTGATCGACGCTTCGCCACGAGGCCGAACCCTTCACCATGCGGCTCAGTCGCGACACTTCCGGTTTTTTTTTTCCCCAAAACTCCCGAAACGCCGAAACCAACACTAGAAGTCAACACTCACTGATGGACTTTTGAGAATGGATTTAACGCGGAACGAAGTCGAATTCAACTTTGTTCGTCGGTTTTATTTATTTATTTTTTTGTTGTTGTTGAAAAAGCGGAAAGGCGGTGGCCCGCGAGTTGAAAAGGGGCCAGAAAAGGGAACACGGAGGTTCTCTCGACGCGGCAAGGAGACGCCCAAACGCGGCGTTCTACGGTCCGACTAGCCCTCCTCTGTTTCTCTTCTCCCTCGCCTCACCGGCACACACCGACGACCTACACGCCACCGAGAATAACCGTAAACTCGATACAGGGAAAAGCTCGAGAGTGGTGGGTGGGGGGGGGGCGAAGGGTGGGAGGTGGCAGTTGAGCTCGAGCTGCGCTTGAGCCAAGTCGCGCAGGCCCCCGAACGCGCAGGATTTCTCTCGGGCCCAGGGGGTGCGAAAACCGAGATCCCGCCGCACCAATACTAACGTCTCACCCGATAACCCCTCTCCGCTCGCCATCAACAACAGCAGTAGTCTCAAACCGAGAAAGCCCGGTGCGAGCTAACCTACCGGCGTCGCGATGCGCCGATGACGCTCTCACTCATCCTCCTCGTGCACTGCGTCTTCCCTTTTCCTCCCCATTCACTTTGGCTCTTGTATACTAATGCACGCGCGGATACGGGCTCTTCCGTATCAGAAAATCCTTCTAGACGAAATCTAACCTTGTTTTCAAATGTTTCCAGGAAAAACCGATTTTATGCGTTTTTTCTTCAGCAGGGCGTGGGGGGGGGGGGGGGTTGCATCAGGATGCACCTGGTACTTCAACTTTCAATGACATAACCTCTTCGCTCTGACATTTCAATCTATTTAAAAAACTGATCTTGCCAAATTTTTGAAAATTATTCACGAATAAAGTTAGAATGTTAAAGTTTAGAAAAGAAGAAACAAAACCTTTAAGGTTTCTTCGTAGATCGTAGAATCGAACGAAAGAACAACGCGTGAAATAATCGGAAAAATAATGTTTGGCCCAGACTGGTAACACGCTGGTCTGCATTAATGTGGATATCGAGTCGAATTCCGCTCGGTTAAACGTTGCGATTCTCGAGGTCGTTCAATCCACCGAATTGCCATCAACCGCATTGACTCAATCATTTCTTCAGGATCGGAAGGTGCCGATTAAAGTGAGAAATGCATAGATCGTTTGCCCTGGCTAATAAACTTGGTTGAGACATGAAACTGTAACTGAAGAATTCCATCGGGTCTTTCGCTGCCTGAACGCCTGCTGGGCGTGTGGGTGCGTATGTACTTTTTGGTTTCAGGTGTTGAAAAAATGTTATTTACAAAAATTAAGTACGTTCTTATTTTAATTGAATAAAAATTGTTTTCCGTTAATACTGGTATTTTCAATTATCTTTGACCTTGATATTTCGAATTTGATTTTTTTAATTGGGTTGAGATATGAAACATTCAAAATCCGTTCAGTGCTGAGAATTTACGAATAAAAACACTTTCGGAAGTGAAAAACCTGTAGAAAGAATAATATTATTTTATCGTTGGAAAATATTTTTAGGAATGCCACGAGTTTTAATCTCGCGTAGGTATTCGCTCATATACTTCCTCGATGTACGAACGACTTGCGAGAAAAGTTCCGGCCTGCGCCATCTTTCGACCGCCGGATACACTACAACTCCCATGTATTTTCCCTTCGACGAAGGAATCTAGACGAAATTATTCAGTCTACGCGACTAAATAATTTGTCGCGAATTTCGAAAGTGCACACATAAAATCCTTCCACTCTGCGTGAAACGGCCCATACACAAGTACATTTTTAGTCCCACGGTTGAGATCCAGACTTACACATGCAAATGTACATACGGTTTGTGTCGCATGTGGGATGGCGCTATGGTGACAGTAGAACAGCCAAAAACCGCGACGCCGGGGGCTGGGCCACCAACTTTTGGAATCTCTCCCCCAGCGTTCGCATACCAACTGATCGTCCCTAACTGCACTCCCGACCTCTCGGCTTATACGTACCGCATCGTTTGCCATTTGACGTTCGACATTTTAGGGATAACGACGGAGTTATCGAAAGATTTGAAAATTCGTCGAGCGCATTTCGTGTATTCCGTTTAAACTTTGTTTTTTTTTTCATTTGACCAGAGGTATCACCGATGCTGGTAAATAAAAAAACATCGGATCGATAAGCAAGTATAACCGATGCATGTTTTACGTGACGTTAATCATCCATCGGAACTCTTGTACACGAATTATTCCCGCGCTCGTAATTTCTGTCATGTCGTTTATGAGGAAAGGAAATATGAAAAGTGGACGGGGCGGAAAATCTCGCGTTGAAATTCCGTTAAGCGCGGGCACCGTAAGCCCTTTGAGGTGACCTGAGGCCTTCGGGCACTCCGCGACAACGAGGAGACGGGGGTTGGAGGGAGGCTAAGGAAGCCCTTGAAATCAATAGCCAGCCGCTAGTGCCACCGGCGGCCGAGGCAACTTTTCCAGCCTCGTCGTCGTTGTTGCCGCCTCCCTGATCTTATTCTCCCCTATACTCGTCCGTAACCTTCCTCTCTCTCTCTCCCTCTCACTCCACCGTACCGCTTTCCTTTCCTCTCGCTCTTTTCTCCACCTTGGCTTTTGGCTGGTTCCGCGATTCTCGCGCCCGCGCATTCTCTCCCTCTTGACGCAAAAACCCCGCATCCTAACCCACATCTCGCCCGACCGCCCTCCTTTCTCCCCCTCTTCGCCCCGACGAGTCTCTTCTTTCGATCGCTTTTCGCACTTGCGGAATTACCGCGATCACGCATACCTGGCCGCGGCAAACGCCGATATTTGTGGCGACCAAAGTGCCACTCGCACACCCGGTCGGTAAAACAGTCAGTGGCCTAACGACACCAGCGCCTCGACGGCCGAGGAAGCAAAACCTCGTGCTACGCGCCGAGTTCCGAATCTCTCTCTCTCTCTCTCTCTCTCTTGTATATAGTCGTTTGAGTTCCCATCTTTGTTAATTCTTCTTCTTGTGCTGGCACTAGCAACAGCGACACGTGACTATGCGGAAACTTGTCCACAAGAACCTCTTGTGCATAACTAGCCATCATAGTGATAATAAATATACTTTTCCTACACTGTAATCAACCCATCTGATAATTATTATTGTAGTACCCAGATAGCCTAGCGTGCGATTCCTCTAGGGCACTCCACGGCATACTGGTAGTGGAGGTACGCGAGCAGTACGCCGTACCGTACGGGTACGGTGGAACGCCGTACCGCTCGCGTACGATTCGCCGTGAGCCCAACGTCTAGCACCGTGACAGTAGAATACTCTCCATATGCATACACACTGGTCCACCGTAGCGGTACCGTGACTCCACGGGAGCGGTGTGCCGTGGAGACGCTGTACTGGTATTGTACCACGTACGTGGAGGGTACAGTACCGGTACGGCGTCTCCACCAGAGCGGTACGCGAGCGGTACGTGGTTATCTGGGAAAGCTTGTAAAAAAGTGTCATTCTCGTCCTTACTCAATTAGGGTACTGTAGGGGGGAAGATGTGGCGACCAAAGTGCCACTCGCACGCCCGCTCGGTAAAACAGTCAGTGGCCTAACACACCAGCGCCTCGACGACTGAGGTAGCAAGCTTCGTGCCACGCGCTGAGTTCTGACCAATCTCTCTCTCTCTTGTATATAGTCGTTTAAGTTCCTATCTTTGTTAATTCTTCTTCTTGTGCTGGCGCTAGGAACAGTGGCACGTGACTACGCAGAAACTTGTCCACAAAAACCTCTTATGCATAACTCGCCATCATAGTGATAATAAATATACTTTTTCTACACTGGAATCAACCCTTCTGATAATTATTATTGGGACTAGATTCCCATACAGTCCAACTGCCAACGCCCTCTGACGCCAATTCTACACCGTTCGGGACTTAGGCAAACTTCCGCTGATAGTGCAGGAACCGGAAACGGAAGTTTTTATCGCTCGCCGCGTTATTGTGAGGGCGCTTATCCACCTACGGCCAAATCGGAGCGTTGGTACGGTACAGTCCTATTTTAAGCTACAGTCCAAGCAAAAGGACTAGAAAATATGAAAAGTAGGAAAATTAACTCGGGCGGTGGGAATAGACTTGTATTTGGGTTGAATTCTAACCTGCTACCGTTTTCCTTCCACCCGCCAGATAAATGTTCTTTTCTTTATAACTACGGATTCTATTTCTTCTTTTCTTCCTTGTTGAAAGAAAATGCTTCGTTCGATGCGAACGTACGAATATAATAAGTACATTCCATCTATTTTTTCACTTCAGTCTGGAAACGTTGCGCCCGTTTTTGCACGACGCTTCAGAAACGAGAATTCAATATATCGAGAAAAAAAAACCGGTTCACTATTTACCTATCGGAAAACATTACCCTACAAGGAGGCGCCAATTATGTCATTTTTCCTCTAGTATATAGAAACCAGCGAAGCTCATAGTTCTGGAAAACAAGCATAAGCGCGTCAAGCAACAAAGGGGGAAAAAAACTGCGGTGAAAACGTGGCGTGAAAAAATTCGAAACTGAATCTCGGCGAGTGGCGGGTCACGGACCTGCGAAGTTTAGTTTATTAGGAAGCGAATAGGAGGGAAGGCGAGCGTAGGGGGTAGATAGCTATATATAAGACGTGGATTTCCACGCCGTTGGGCCGAGCGTTTGAGGCGCGAGGGGAGGGGATGGGGAGACGTCGAGTCGGTGGGAGACCGCGATATCGATTCAGTCGCGGTGAAACCACCCTCGGTGTGTGCGCGGCTTTGCAACCCTCCCGGACAAGAGCGAACGCGGATGGCCGAAAAATGAAATAAATATTATTATTACGAGAAAAATATTGATAACGATAAAAATGAAAATCGGTGTGAAGAGAGGAAATATTATTTTTCTTCACACGCCCGCATCGATTCTCCTCTAACACCGCGTAAGGTTAAAAGGCTTGTGTTCGAACCCTCGAAAGAAGTGAGACGGAAGTAAAGGGGGTTTGAAAGGCTGGCTGTTTTCGCATGTAGTGATGCGCATCACAGAAGCCTCTGCGTCTACACATCCGCCACGACTCGTTCGATTCACAGTCCTAATGATCGGGATATTTTCCAGCCCCCGAGTTATTCAGTGCGCGATTCGGTCGTCGGGCTGATCATATTCGAAGTCTGAATCGCTCGAGACTCGATTCTTTCACTCTTTTTACATATAAAAAAAAAAACAAAAAATATCGTCGTATCCGTTTCGTTCAACGAAAATTGTGTTTCCACGAACGTTCGTGACGTTCGGTCGAGCAAACACTTCGCAAGATATCGCGTCAGCCCCGCGTGCACCGCGTGACCGAGCAACTCTTTTTTTCCATCAACGTTGAGTATTGATTGCGCCCTGGTGGAACGTGTCGCTCTTTTCCGTTCCTCCGCACGCGTTATTTTTCTTCGTTTCTCGCTCGAGGAATTAACGGTCGTCGAGGAGGTTAGATCTCATCGTGCAGCCGTGAACGATCGGCACGCACCGACTAGGCCGAACAGAATGCGTGCAAGAGCAGCACAATGCGTGCCTTTCAAAACAAAGTGAACGAGGCGACGAAACACGGCTAAACAATCGTCGCGCTCGTATCGCTAACTGTGCGATCGAAGACGAAGTTATTCTATCAATTTTTCTACACGCGACTGCGCATACTTTTTTTTTTTCTAAACAAATAACGATCCTTAGTTGAAAAACACAGCGGATCGTTTGTTATCGAATAATTATTAACGGAAAAAATCGTAACGCGTCGATCGAAAAGTCATGGACGAAAGAAGTGGTTTTTGGAACGTGATAGAAGTTTCGTGAACCCGCGAGTCGTTCAGTTCGGAAATATGACGCGGCTCGAAATGAGGGCAGGGTCGAGCGTGTCCTGTGAAAATATTGAAGATTCCGTTTTTCTTTGAGTGACGTTTTGAAGATTTCGCGAGCACTCGAGGACTTCGGATATTCGATTTTCTTCGGGATTTCATGGTTTCGAAAAGGGATGGACAGGAGGTTGCGGAGGTGACGGTTTTGGCGGTGCAACGAATCGGCTGCGGTCGCAGGGGTTGAACGGTCCACGGAGAGAGAGAGAGAGAAAGAGAGAGAGCGATACAGCGAGAAAAGGGGGGAACGCGAGAAACGAAATCTTGCAAGTATACACCCCGATCTCGCCCGTTCGCTCGTTCCTGGAACTTCGAAGCTAAGAGCTAATCACGCAGCGTTGACTGTACAGACAAGACGGAGCTTATTATGTCTTCGATATCGGCTCAGGGCGTCGTCGAGAGGGCCAGCGCCGAATTGACCAAGAGAATCAATGGACTTGGACTTCGCGCGTCGAAACACCATGCCGAGCGTAATTTAAATTACTAATTTATTCATTACAGATTTATCGCTCATTTTTATTTAAAATTTCTCTAACGTCCGCCATTTTTCCCTCGTTCGCAGTTTAGCCTAATATTATTTAGATAATTCACGCTAGTGAAATTCTCACATTTCAAAATGATAAACGGTGATTAAAAAATAAAAAAAAGAATTGCTCTGCCAATAATCGAGTCGCCAAGCTATGCGCGTAAATCACCGCGTTGGTAATGACGGTTTTGCCAAAACCGAGGTTTTTGGTTGCGATATATTTTTTAAAGTCAATTATAAGTAAATTAAAAAGTTAATGAAAACGTTTTATCGATTTGAAAAATTTTGAAAAATTGATAGTTTTTATGTTGCGAAAAATTGATAGTTTTGATATTTTGAAAAAATTGATAGTTTCGATATTTTGAAAAAATTGATAGTTTTGATATTTTGAAACAATTGATAGTTTTTATATTTTGAAAAAATTGATAGTTTCGATATTTTGAAAAAATTGATAGTTTCGATATTTTGAAACAATTGATAGTTTTTATATTTTGAAAAAATTTATAGTTTCGATATTTTGAAAAAATTGATAGTTTTGATATTTTGAAAAATTGATAGTTTTGATATTTTGCAAAAATTGATTGTTTTGATATTTTGAAAAAATTGATAGTTTTGATATTTTGCAAAAATTGATAGTTTTGATATTCTGCAAAAATTTATATTTTTGATATTTTGCAAAAATTTATATTTTTGATATTTTGCAAAAATTGATTTTCTCAAAATGAAATCTTCGATATGAAACTTTCCATTCACCTGGGAATGGGAAAAATCATGCACACTCTTCACGTAAATTTACAACAAAAATCCAGGATAAAAAACAATATTTACGAGAATTCTTTCGATGCGAGAAAAATTGTATTTTTCAAAAGCGAAGTTTGTCCTAATTTTTCGTTTTGCGATTTCGACGACTTCATCATCATTTCTAATCGAAAAATACGAGTCAAAATAATGAGGAAAAAGAAAATAACAAAAATTTTATACGGATCCTTTTTCAGCGAAATATTCCAAATATTCAAATAAGAGACTCGAAGAAAATGACATTGGCAGATGCGAGACGATGCCTCGAGAAGCAGTGACCGCTTTCTCGGTCCTTTTTTCTAACTTGGCAATTTCGACGTCTTTTTCGACCTTGTCAAACATTTTGTAACTCTATGGCGTAGCCAGTAAACAAAAAACCTAAATTATTCACAGAAATAACACAGTCGGGCTTTTCATAAATAAACGAGTTGATTGTCGTTGCCACAATGCACGTTTCCCTGATAGGTTTAACTTTCGTATCGATTTAGCCGGAAGAAATTCCCTCGAACTTGTGTCTGTCGTTACTTTTCACCTTTCTTCAACGTTCAAGGTCATAAGTATTTTTTTTTTCATTTTCGTACTTTGCGTTCCGTTTGTTTCATTTCCATTGCTTTCGTAGAAATTTTCATTTCGCGATTCCTAATTCCGAAGAGATCGACGCTTTTACTCACGAACTGGGACGATAATTATCCGCTTGCAATACGGAATTGCATTCATTTTTTTACCCCGAGTTTTTGTTATTGCTCGCGAGTCTCGCGAGCGCTTGGTAAAGAGTGGAAAAAAGGGGCAAAAAAGATTGGCCGGTGAGATATCGACGGCCGCTATTGTAACTGCAATGGAATCGATAAAGGCCTCCTTAACCAACCCCCATTGGACACTGATATCGTAATACCTAGATTCTCGTAAAGCTCCTCTTTTACTACTTTTTCTCGTATCTTCGTCTTTCCTGCGTTAATATCGAATCGAAAATTTGTCCCGAATTATTTTTAAAGTAAAACGATAATTTTGTACATACTGCAACAGGACTCGTGTTTATTTTGAATATTTTTATGACCACTAGCAGTTTCATCGATTTTTTTCTCGATTCCCGAGGTCTTTTAACAAATATTTTTTTCAAACGCCGATTACATTAATTGTCGGCTTCTAGCACTAATTATTTCGATGAATATGCCATCAACAACCCAAACAAACCCAAACAACAACAATAATAATAACAAGATCAGGAAAATCAATACAGCACAAACAAATATGTATTAACCATACGTAATAATTAATATAACAATAATAAAAAAATATATATCGTTTATTATAATATAATATTTATAATATTCAATCCATTATTCAATAATTATTATCATTTATTATATTAATTATATTATTATTATTATTATATCATTAATATATTAAATATTAAATTTATTATTGTTATATTTTGTTAATAATAGAAAATAAACAAATTTTAACGTATATTTTTTCAAGCACGAATTGCATTTATTGTCAGCTACCAAAATTATCGATTTCGATTAACGTAACAATAACAACAATAACAGAAATAATCGAATCAAGAAGAATACATGTTTATTATTGTTATATAATAATAAATTAAGAATAATAAACGTAATATAATATTTGATTTATTATAGTTATATTTAGTTATTAATATATAATAAAAATGTTATTCATTTTTTATTATTCAGCGAATATAATTATGATTATTATAATAATATAAAAATCGATAATAGTTAACACAAAATTAGAAATAATTAATAATTGCAATAATCGTAATCGTTTGTTGATGTTTCGAAAATGAAAATTCGTACGACATTTGAGAAGCTATATTTACTACAAATTGTTCCGTTGCAATACAGAGTTGCGGACTGTTCCATTTTCTTATGGATGTATATCTGGCCGAAACGTTCAAGTCACTTCTCACAGATTCGTCCGAACGGTCTCTTTCGTACATACATTATCCACGAAAATTGGCACGTTGCCAGATTTTCGTGGGTTTTGTGTGCGCGTCCACAATGATAAAATCTCTGCTATCGCCGAATCAGGTTTTCTTCTTTCATTCCGATTTTTTTTTGTTTTTTTTTTTTTTCGTACAGTTCGTGCATCCGTAATTAATTGCCTCCGCTATTGCGCCACATTTCGTACCAACTCATAATTCATACGCCGTTATCCCTACGTCAGTTTCAATTTCACTCGGGAACGACGAAAAAAAAGGTGGCGCGTCAAGACGGGGATGAAAAAGCACGTTTGCAGATTACCTCGAGGGTACACAGATATTCTATCATTGATCAATTGTTTTGCCTCATTTTTCATTTTTTTAATGGCTTGAAAAAAAAACTGATTTTTTCATGACTTTTCCAAAAACGAGGTTCGACGATCGGTTCTATTTTTTTCGTTCATGTGCGACAATTTATGATGCACGTAATTATAAAATATAATTGAATAAATATAGAATAATCAATAAATATAGAAATGAATTATACAAAAACTCAAAACGAAGAAATATTTTTACGTGCAACATAAATTGTTGCACGTAACAATTTTTTTTCATTTTTTCGTTTTAAGTTTTTGTATAAATTATTTCTATATTTATTAAATAAATATAGAAATAAATTGTACAAAAACTGAAAACGAAAAAAAGAAAAAATATTTTTATGTGCAACATAAATTTGTGCACGTAAAAATATTATTTCGTTTTGGGTTTTTGTATACTTTTTTTCACATTGAAGTTTCATGCATAAAAAAGGGTCCAAAGGTGAAAATACTCGTTTAAAAATAAATCAAAAGAAGAACAAAAATATTCTATAAAAATAAAAATAATAATAATTGATTAAATTCCTATTACCGAATAATAGTAATAATCGAGAAATACTTTGTTAAATTATTCACATTCAAAAAATAAGAATTTCATCGAATAAGTTGAATTATTCTTATTAAAAAAAAAAGCAAAAGGCGATTTGTAGACTGATCACCTAAAATATAGACAACTTCGATCGAATATTTTTTCAATTAAATATTTTGCCTACACGAATGATAACGCGTGAATATCGTACTTGAAAAAAGGGGGGGGGGGGGAAGCGCACCCACACATGAGCTAAAAAAGCTAAAAAAGTGTACGCTGGGAACTAAAATAAATGTAGTCGCGTAAAGTAGATGACGCAACTTGGACTGACACAAATAAAAGAGGAACAGCCGAGGCCGTGTCCGCTATTAATGCAGTATAAATTGTATTATATCGTTTTGAGTCTGTATTGGAGCATCAATAAACCGTAATAAAAGGAATGGAATTCCAGCTCCCGAAGCTTCTGTGGACTTGAATTGATGCTTTGTGGGATGAGTGTGCACTCGCGAGTTCATTGTTTGAATTATATTGCTGGCCTACACAATGTATCGCCTTTAATAGCCTGTGATATGAATTCACATGGAATACAATATACGCTTTCTTTCGATAGCACTTGACGAACCCGCCGCTTCTTAACCGATTCGAATTATCCTACGCTTTTCTTTTCTATCTCCTCGTCCCAACGGCATTTTAAAGAGGGAGGATTCACCTACATTTTGGCGTGTTAAAAAAATGTTTACGATTTTTTGTAACACTCAGCACCCAGTTTTGAAAACGACAATTTTTTGTCGTTTTTTTGTTGTTTTGTGAGTGGACCCCTTTTACAGTAAAAATCTTATTTATGCATTTCTCCTATT